>JAFEMH010007313.1:0-94834 GCA_022495995.1 Adenophora triphylla var. japonica
ACTGTTGTGCTTGAGATGCAGAATGAACGCATCATCGCGTTAATAATAGAAGAATGCTTTGAAGTCAGCGAGGTCGAAAGTGCCGTGTTTGACGTGCCTCGCTCGATGTCCGCCGCTCCTGATTGAAAAGAACTACGAGAATTTTCAAGAAAGTACTCCAATTGATAACTTAACTGTCAATGCGCCATAATAATCGAGATTTTCTTTTAGATTGGCCGTATTCCAAGTTGATTTCGTTTTGGCCATATTCTTCGATTAATGGAGAATACGTAACCGATGACAAAATATCCCTTATATACGTTCGCTCTTAAGAGCGGACATTGTGCTAATACTTCTAATCTACATGACTTTGCATCTCCACGGTTGTTGAAATCTAAGTGAAAACACATGGAGTAGTAAAAAGCTCTTACTTGAATTCTATTAAAAACATTGAATTAATGAATTGACATTCACGTATTTTTTAAACCGGGAGGGAAATTTGTTGTATACATCATATTGAAATGATTCGGTAGCTTGATGTCTTGACTTTGTTCTTCGGAAGATATCTTGCAATCGAGGAGGAGAGCATCAAAGTTGCTTAGTTCATATTAAAGTTATTAGGATTTACGGTACTTATTACAAAATAGAGAATGCTTTACTTAGTGGTCATAGACCTCGGCACGAGTTAAGGAGAATATAGAGTTTAGCCATTTCTAATTCTTTTGTGCTTAGCATGCGTACTATG
The DNA here is from genome assembly GCA_022495995.1 of Adenophora triphylla var. japonica. Lineage (NCBI taxonomy): Eukaryota > Viridiplantae > Streptophyta > Magnoliopsida > Asterales > Campanulaceae > Adenophora > Adenophora triphylla. The sequence goes on from JAFEMH010007313.1 coordinate 725, forward strand.
CACTTTCTATTGCCCGAGGAATCGACTAGGTGAAGAAAAAGCTGAAATTTTTCCATCGGGATCGGTGATTCCCCATCGTAATTACGTCCAGCTTTAGTGAACCTTGTCTCAATGTCGGGGTGAAAATATGTTGAAGCAAACGACACAATTTCATCGATAATCACTTTGGTTTTAGTCATAATTGCCTCAGCGTTTGCTCTGTGCACCGTCTTCTTTTTCAAACTCCCCAAAAATCATTCAAATAGATACGTCAAATGCATGTGAACGGGTCCTCTGACTACAGCCGCCCAAGTTGGGTGAATTGGTAAGTACTCAATTGAATCAAAGAAAGATGGCGGAAATATCTTTTCTGATCTTGATATCTTTTCAATCTTGAAATATCTTTTGATCTTGCGTATTGTCGCACGACGATGCTCTCTTCGAGTCTTTTATTATCCTCGACACGAAGAGTCTTCAGTCAGTGTCTCTGAAGAATTCGCTTTCCGATTACAGTTAGGTCGACCCACGTATTTCATTAGTGAGAATGTCCCTATCTGCAATAAGAGACAACCTTTATCCAATAATACGTGACAATCATGCGGACTTTGACCCATGTGCAGTCCCTTCTTCCACATTCGCTGTTGCCAAATAATAGATGCATACCCATCGTAGGAAGTTTCAAATCTTTCAACCGATTATGTAACACGCCGCTTTATCCTCTCTTGACAGAGCAAAGTGGTTAAAGCGAGCGGTTTTGAAATATTTTCATTAACTTTAACAATGTTGAGATCTTTACGATTGCAAGAATCGCTTGAGTCTAGTCGACCCTTCCTGTGTCCTTCTTTCCCGAGGCACTTAAAATCCATCCAGCCGTATTAAAAATATTGTTAAACACATTTTTTTCAATATGCAATGACATCCAAGGTTACATGTCTTATCAAAGTTCGTCTTCCAATAAGGTAACTCCCAGAAATATACTCTTTTGATCCAGCTGTTATGGTTTTTACCAAATCCGTTTGGTCTATCCTTCGAAAACAACTTTCCCCACCCGACAAACGTGAGCACACTCGCTCAAAATATCCCTCGCCGCTCCCGGACGAGGAGGGGCCCGACGCTCAACTTCCTATTTTTGTTAAAAACATTTTCTTGTTTACGGAAATGGATGAGTCGCTAGGAAGAGATGCGTCTGCATGGCAATCAAACCAACACTCTTGCTTCTTGTAATGCTGCTTTGAAGTGTGAATGCTTGTCTGTATTTTCCATACGATACGTGACAAGTCAATTTCCCATGTGTGCTCCATCCCGACATCATATCATTAAGCGGCGAAAGTCATTAGTTGTCCTGTCCATCACCGCAATCTCTCATGTTAAAAATTTTCGCAACTTGAAAGCATCCCGTATTTGGACACCATGCATTCCACACTGTTTGAGTTCATCCATCGTAGGTTGAAGATACACATCAATGTTTTTGCACGGAGTTCGAAGTGCCCGGGAATGACGAACAAACTCAAATCACATATAAGGATCGATTAAATACACATGTAATCACTAAGGGGAAGATTATACTGTGTGACTATAACGGCACCAATATGAATAAGATTTTTTACCCTAGGATCCAAATGGAGAAAAACCATCCGATACATATCACCCGGCCCTTATAGTTCTAGGATACGCGCTTAAAGAAATCGGTGTGATTGACATCAAAATGTTTTCATGCTTCACCGTCGAAGAATAGAGTCATCACAAGACGAGGACACTCTTTTCAGTGCCCGGCAACGCATGGCTTCGAGCTTTCTTTGTCACAGCGTAAATTCGTTTGCAACCTTTTGGGAATTAGCTAAGATATAACGCAACCGTGCCCAGAGACACGTTTTCTTATGCTTCGCACTACCAATGACGTGGTGGCTTATACCTACTTTTAAGTCCACATATTGAGCATTGAATTCGAGACCCTCATTTTCCTTATAAAAAACGCACTGCAATCGATTGCTGCAAGCATCAGAATTTTAAACATACCTAGAGACCGATATGTCCCACCAACTTTTTTGTCTCGTAAAATTGTAAGACCATATTATTTTCTTCGGCATCCGTCCTACGACAAGATACGTTTGTCCCGTTGTGAAGATACGTCTCCCATGACAAGATACGATCGTAAGTATGTTGGCCCATATTTGATCATCATCCTTGATAGATAGAAGCTTGGGCCACTTGCTCTATCATCGTAGCCTTTGTACCGGGATTGAATTTTTCTCATTCGGCAGAGTCCATTAAATTCATAAACTTCTACTGCAAATGTGATTTGGTACCTCCTGGGTTGGATTGTGAGAGTTCCAATCAAACTACAGATGATGGCCGCATTTCTAACCATCATCATCCAAACCCCAGCATACGACTCCCTCTTCATCAACCAAATGTTCAGTTCCTCATGGCGGACTACATAATACGTAGGACAATTACAAACACTTGCTTTCAAACACATAACGCTCCCACGCCCGCTACCCATACCTTGTAACCATCAAATAACCAAAACTCCTACCTCCATAAGCATGTTTCCTTCTACAAATCTAATACTCAAAAATTTTCTATTCTTACACTTTTTACAAGGACATCTAATCTTATCATCACTATGCATGACTGGGGATGCGCTCTAGCAAACTCCACAGAAATGTTACTAAACATTCTAAGAATTGAGGCTCGGACACCCCTTCTACCGGGATTCCTACGATTATCCATCCCAACTACGATCTTCTCCGGACATAATTAACTCCCGTATTTCATAACTATATTAACAGTTTAGATGTAATTAACGCATTACACATTCCACTAAATTCCCACTGAATTACAAACTTTAAAGCAACAAATACGACACTTCATTTAGGTTTAGAATTGGGGTTAGCTTCTATCCCATTCCGAAATCGCATGATTATATGACATTGCAAATATCACTTCTTTGCCTACTCGCTTTATAATTTAAAACCCAAGAAATTCAATCGGGCAAAGATAAGAGGTCCCACTGGTCTCCAAGCTTGCGCGACGTAGCACTAGGTCAATCAAACACTATCGATTAGAATCGACAGCAGATGTAATTAACCATGTTCCTAGTATACACTCGAGAGAACAATAGGAATGCAACCGAAATATGCTCAACTATCGACTATTCAAGCAATTTTAATGTAGGCAAAGATGATATTTACAAAAATCATATAATCGTGCATTTCAAGTATCAGTCGTCTAATACGCATAATTCTAAGAATCGATGACTACATGCTGACCTCAACATGATAAGTTAAAGATTCTTAAACGGGTTTCTAAGCTTTTGTGTTTCAACCGTCACAACGTTACGTCGTAACATGACTTTTTATTCATTACCGTAAAATGCATAATTTTACAATAATGAATTAACACACATCTATCACATTTTTTAAATTATTAATATTTTGAATAATTTTAAATATTAATATTTAATTCTTTGTTGTGTAATATATAATTTTACAATGATGAATTAGCATTTATACACATCTATTTTTTTAAATACTTAGAGAAGTATTATAGTTAATTGTATGCTTTAATTGTCAAGACACTTCATTTAGGTTTAGAATTGGGGTTGACTTCTATTCCATCCTGAAATGCACGATTATATGAATTGCAAATATCAATTTGTCTACTTGCTTTATAATCGAAAATCAAGAAATTTCGACAGCATAACCCCATGGTCTCCAATTGCACGACGTAGACTAGGTCAATCAAACACAATTCAAGCAATTTTAATAGACAAAGATGATATTTACAAAATTATATAATCGTGCATTTCAAGACTGTCCACACGGACAATTTAAGAATCGATGACTACATGTTGACCTCAACATGATAAGTTAAAGACTCTTAAACGGGTTTTTAAGCTTTTGTGTTTCAACCGTCGCAATGTTACGTCGTAACATGACTTTTTATTCATTATAGTAAAATGCACAATTTTACAATAATGAATTAACACACACATCTATCACATTTTTTAAATTATTAATATTTTGAATAATTTTAAATATTAATATTTAATTCTTTGTTGTAAAATATACTCCCTCCGTCCCACCTTAGTGTAGACTTCTTTCCTTTTTCGTCCGTCCCACCTTAGTGTAGATCGCAAAATTAGAAAGTTTTTATTATTTTTTATTTTCCCTACCCCACCCACTCATTCTCTCTCTTCATTTTTCACCATACAATTTATTCAACCAACCTACTATTCACTCCACTCATTCTCTCTCTTCATTTTCTACCACACATTTTCATTATCTTAATAATATTCCTTAGTTATTGTGCCCACCACCTTAGTCTACACTAAGGTGGGACGGAGGGAGTATAATTTTACAATGATGAATTAACATTTATACACATCTGCTTTTTTAAATAGTTAACATTTAAATAATAAATTAATTTTAATTTTTTATTTCTTGAGACCTTTAACTTTTTTAATTGATCCGTGTCTTACAACAATATTACGGAAATCATTCTTGTTGATATTGTAAACCTAAGGTTGAGAATGTGGCCTAGTAGGGTTACTAAAATTTAGTTGATGCAATGGACTTTTTCTGATGTTTTTCCCTGGTTTGTTCACTCCCAAACTCGTTTGGCCCGCACCCGAATTGGCCCACTTTTATTTGGGTTAATAGTTTTAAAGCCCAACCCACCCCTATTGCATGGCGGGGCGGGCTGGCCCGACGGGCTTAACCCAAATTGACGGCTCTAGGTCTAACAAACCAAGTAGAGAATTTCACGCGTGATTGAATGGGCATCAAGTTAGGATGCCTATATAAGTGCCATGGTTGGACAAGGATGAACCACACCGTTATCTTTACGTCCAAATTTTAACGAAATTGCTGACTAGTCGTCTTAGTTTGCATATAAAATTGACTATGTGGAAAAATATTGTCCAATTGAAATATGCTGAGTATGAAGGGATTAAAACTACGTCGTTTTGATACATAAACTAGAAGGCCAACATTCGTTAAATAGTTAATAGGTCTGCTCAATAATTGATGAAAATAACATTTTTTGCCACTTCGGTTAACAAGTCCGTTAAAAATAAATTTTCTTAATCATCCCATCATCTCCAACACCAAACCACCGTCATCCATCCACCACTCACAACCATTGTCCACCATAACCTCCAAAATCAACACCACCATCACTACCAAAATCAACACCATAACAACCGCAACCAAAATCACAACACAAAATTGAATAAACTGATTGATTAAGATGGAGAAGAAGCAACACAAATTTGAAAACCCCCAATCTCAATCAATCGGAGGTTTCACCAAGTCTTCTTGTCGACGCCAGAGAAGACGAAGGAACTGAAATGATGCGAAGACGAAGCGAATTGGAGGTGATGCAATCAGATCTGGGCAGATATCATGCTATATTGGGCATATTATAAAAGGACTGCAATAAACAGAAGCACCATGAAAAACAGCATATTGCTTCAACGTGATGAACGACAATCACAACATATTAGGTCAAGAAGGTAAAGTATTTAGGATATCATTCCAATAAGTATACGCTGGTCACTGAGTTGTGCATTACATCATTTCATATTTTTTTTTTGTTTCTAGCTACTAAACTTCGGGGCTATTTTAGAATGAATCGTGTTATCTAAAGGCCAACATGCAGAATTGGCCTAATCTTGAGAGGAAGGATCATTTCAGCTTATAAAAGGAGAGAGTCTCTGACAATTTGCAATCTAAAACACCAGTCAGCAACCAGCAGCCGCCTGCTGATTATGGTTGAACCTGAGTATATAAAGCCATAGCTGTGTCCATTAGCTTCATAAGCTCCTGAACTCTTTTCTCGGCAGAGGGATGGGTTGAACTCGGTGTACTCACATAACCGGGCTTGTAAAAGGAACTTATTGCAAGTCGAGTGTCGTAACCCGCAGAAGTAGCCAAAAGCAAAGCGATTCGATCCGCTTCCAATTCCCGCCTAAATAACCAAGAAACAAACGTGTTAAATATATATAAAGAGAATATTATAAGACAAATGTAAGTCTCAAAATAAGGATTTGAACCCCTAACATCACCATGTTTTATATATTTTTTGAGGCACAAAATAAGGAGTTTTTTTTAATTTAATGTAAATTTAAATGGTGATGTTAGGGGTTCAAATCCTTATTTTGAGACTTACATTTGTCTTATAATATTCTCTTTATATATATTTAACACGTTTGTTTCTTGGTTGTTTAGGCGGAAATTGGAAGCGGATCGAATTGCTTTGCTTTTGGTTGCTTCTGCGGATTACGACCCTCGACTTGCAATAAATTCCTTTTGCATGCCCGGTTATGTGAGTACACCGAGTTCAACCCATCCCTCTGCCAAGAAAAGAGCTCAGGATCTTATGAAGCTAATGGACACAACTGTGGCTTTATATACTCAGGTTCAACCATAATCAGCAGTGGCCTGGCGACCCAGGTGTTTTTAGATTGCAAATTGTTAGAGACTCTCTCCTTTTATATGCTGAAGTGATCCTTCCTCTCAAGATTAGGCCAATTCTGCATGTTGGCCTTTAGATAACACGATTCATTCTAAAATAGCCCCGAAGTTTAGTAGCTAGAAACAAAAAAAATATGAAATGATGTAATGCACAACTTGCTGACAGCCAGATACTTATCGGAATGATATATCCTAAATACTTTACCTTCTTGACCTAATATGTTGTGATTGTCGTTCATCACGTTGAAGCAATATATTGCAGTCCTTTTATAGTATGCCCAATATAGCATGATATCTTAGTAGTAAGGTCTTTGGTGGCAACCCTTCCTTATGTTATGGTAAGCTATATATTGGTTGACTGCACTTATACATATATCTACATTTAGTTTCTCTGTTTTGGTTTCTGGAATCTGAAGTATATGAAAAAGAGGTTTTCCACTCTGGGTCTTTACAGATGTTAAGGTTACTGTTCGATATCAGCTCTTACTTGGAAGTTGAATCTTTTGTTATGATTCCACCAGTGCCAACCTCCTCTGACTGAGTTCCTATCCAAAAAAAAAACTCCCTAATGAGTGTTAGTGTACCCTTTGGGGATGCCAGGAGTTTGGATCTACTAAATAATCTTTTGTCAATTGATATCTGATGTCAGTGGCTTTTGTTTTCTTCTAGAGCCATTTTATGGCACTATATCTTTGTATAATAGGGAGAGAATAGAATAACTACCGGAATTAAGCAAAAATAGTTTGCTAACAATAAATGCCTATTTTTTTGTTGTCATAACTCCCAGCTCCCAGCTCGCCGCTTATGCTAGTGTGTAAAAGGCTGAGTGACCCCTCCGTAGAAAACATGGTTCAACCGACTAACTGGTATTTTGTCTACTTGAGAATGAAGTCTTTGCTATCTTCATGATACATAGTTTATGTTTTCACCAACTTCCATCCTGCACTCTTGCAGAAATAATGCTCCGATCAATTCCATGTCATTTGTTACTTAAAAGCTTAATTAACATGAACTAGCTTCTTCAATGGGTCAATTTATTTGAATAAATTGGCATTTATTGGGCTCTCTGGTTGCTCGTCTTCTATTGCATTGGTTTAGATGGACCACATGGTAAAGAAATGGATCAATTGCAACTTTAGCAGATTTTGCCTTTGTTGTTGCCTTTTTGACGTGCTGATTCTTGCTTGTCCAACGAAGGGGTTGGGTGTGATTGGTTTTTTCTGTTTATGGTATGCTATTGCTACTTAGTATTTCATTGTCTACTTCTTCCGCTATAGTCAGCATAACATATTAGAAACCCCAGCTAGGAAACAAATTCTATATCTGTTGAAGTAGCTTTCATGTTACACTTAAGTATTTCATTGTCTACTTCTTCCGCTATAGTCAGCATAACATATTAGAAACCCCAGCTAGGAAACAAATTCTATATCTGTTGAAGTAGCTTTCATGTTACACTTAGCGAGTACAGGCATGAAGAACTAATCAACCTAATCTTATAACAGGATGGCCCAATGCGTAAGGTTTATGCCAAACAATTATACCACTTGCTATCCAGTCAATGCATAAATAACATAGCAGCTAACTTTGTCCAAGAACAGTTGAGAGTCGTAGGACTTCCAGCAAACCATATCATTGCTTGAGGCAGTCTCAACTGAAAGCCAAAATTTTCACAAAATTCAAAGTGCAGACTGCAGAATGAAAAACCAGTTCGAAGCCACATAAAGACTTTCACACACCTTAATAGCAGCCATGAAAGGTAAAATATTCAAAAAGTTTAGTTACCAAAAGTATCAGAGCAAAAACTGAAATTCAATAAAGTTGAGCAGATGACGCAGCTAAAGTATAAATTATCGAATGAAATGATCAAAGGTAAGATATAGACTGTGCTTTGCTAAAACCACACCTCGTCAATTACAGATGGTCCGTATATACTGCCACCAGAGGGGAGCTTGAAGATACAGCAGCGATTTCGGTAACTGGAGGAGAGGAGGTAGGAATAGTGGAGGAATGTAAGGTGGGCAGGGGAGTTTCATGGTTTTGCACCTTCGGTTTACGGATGACACAATATTATTCCTAGCTAGGGCGCTCGTAATTTTACAAATGTGTGCTAGGGATCAATTCGGGAGAGGTTGTGGGTAACATTTATACGCCTTTGATAGGTTGCCACATCCTTTCTTGGCCTTTATCTTTTCTTGGAATGTCTTTCTTTGAGTGGTAATCCAAGAGCTATTTCCTAATGGTACCTGGTGGTTATTGAAAGCCTTGCTAGTTGGAAGCACGCTTATTATTTGTTGGGTGGGTGCATTACCCTCGTTCGTGCATGTCATCCTAGCATTCCACATTCTCTCTCCCTTATTTAAGATCCCAACTGGTGTGTCTGAGTCTCTTGAAAGACGATGAGGAATTTTTCTGGAAAGGCTCGGGGGAATAGATGTGATCACTTAGTTGCTTGGGATAAGATTTGTCGTCCTAAGGAGAAGGGTGGCGTGGCTTTGGGCAATTTGATCCGTCAGAGCATCTCTTTAGGTAGTGAATGGCTTTGGAGATCTCCTCGAGATCCACAATCATCTCTTTCTTCATTGTAGCACGACTCTCGATATATTCGATATTGTTTGATTGAGGATGCTTGTGATATTAAGAGGATTTGGCTTTGGAGATCTCCTCGAGATCCACAATCATCTCTTTCTTCATTGTAGCACGACTCTCGATATATTCGATATTGTTTGATTGAGGATGCTTGTGATATTAAGAGGATTTGGCAAAAGAGGTGATGTGAGACGTATGTGGGTCTTTGCAATTTGTTGGTGCATTTGGCTTGAGGGGAACGCGTAGGTCAATAAGTTTACCAGTTGAAGTATGCCATGCTAGAGAGCCAAATAAACATGCACATGACTAAATGGTGAATTTAATAATCTGAAGAGTTGACATATGTACATATTCTTGTTGTCTTTTCCACTGATATATTGTGTTTTCAAAAGTTGAAACTGCTATGGCTGATAAAATCTTGTTTCGAGTGGGACAGAGGAAGTATTTGTTAAGGGATATGATGTTTCAGACTACTACGTAGTCGGTTAAGAATTATCAAAAGAAGCTTTGTCCCTGAACCTTTGTGAGGGTTGTATGGTCATGCTTGGTCGACTTGTCGATCACTTCCAAAGCCAAAAATTATTACTCCCTCTTTCCCTAAATGAATGTCGAAAAAAGTTTTAAATTTGTTCTTGATTAAGAGCAAATTTGAAACTTTTTTCGACCCTTCTCCTTTTGCCTGCTTTCATGACTGGAGTTCCCTATATAGTTGCTGCTGGTACTAGGATGGCTTGTTACCAAGTGGACACCTTTACATGACCATAACCTTCTATTTACATTCTTTCACCTTGATCTTCAGACGAAATTGGAAGCTCCAAAGCCCGTAAGTCCTAGTTTCCATGATAACATTACACCCTTCTCTTTACTGGGTTTTTGAATTGCTACTCTGATATATACACTATTGTTAATATATGGGACGGAGAGAGTATTCAGTATGGATATCTAAGACATTTCGCGGCATTGAAATATAGAATATCATATGCTCCCTCCGTCCCATCTTAAAGTTCAAAAAAATGAATGGGTTCAAGAATTAAGAAAGTGTACTTTCTTCTATTAAAATATTGCGAGTGGAATAGGTGTTGTGAGTATAGAAACTGAGTAGGAGAGAGAGTGTGAGTAGACGAAATTTTTGAAGTTCTATCTGGAAATTAGTCTATTGGGATATACACATCTATGGAAACATGACAGTCTTCCTAAGGTTCAAGTATCAACTTATGGAAGTCATAACATACTTGCAGCAGAACATAAAAACTTCAGAAAACAGGGATGCCTTAGTTCCCGAATGGCACTAGTGAATTTCAAAAATATTGAAGTCGTACTCCCTCTATCCTATAATAAATGTCGCATATGACTTGTCAACGTTCTTGATAAGAAAATAGTGCTTAAATTAATTGCACATTGCTTATGAACTCTGACAAATATGAAGCAGCAGAAAGCTTCTATAAACTTGGCATGGCATTTGCTCTGGTGCCAGATGATGTGGTTGGTGTTGTAATGCAGGTAACTTCATACTCCCTCCGTCCCAAGATTAATTTTTTCCATAGTGTTGCGAGTTCAATTTTCTTTCTTCTCCCTTCCGTGTAGGTTTCCGTATTTATCTGGAACAGGAAGTCCCTTGACTTGCAGAGGAATTTTACTTGACCTTAGTTAGGCAGTAAATAGTTGTGGTAGACCATAATCAAATACTCCTGAATAATTGTTGATCTTTCCAGTTTTGTTCATCCCAAAATAAATGTCGTGTTTCCAAATAAGGAAAGTAAATTAGTGCATTTTTATGAGTGTATAAACTAATAAAACACCTTCATTAAACACGTTGACGAGTCAAATGCGAACTAGGAAGTATTCACCATATTTTTGAGTCATTTTAACAATTTGCTCGTCTGTCTTTAAGAAGTACTCCCTCCATCCCATTTTACTATTCAAAGATTTTAATAACATTTTTTTCATTTCTAATGATATTCTTAATGAGCTCCATTTATTACTCTCGAGTGCATGCCTAAATGGAAATGAGACTATCATTATGGGGCGGATGGAGTATCTGTTTAGGAGGATTAGGACTTTTGAATATCTGTTTTTTGACTAACTCAAGCATTTGACATTTTTGACATTGTACAAGCAATGCTGCTGACATTTATTTCGGGACGGAAGGAGTATTATGTTTTCTGCTGTAATGTTTTCATTGTCATCTTCTAATTTGTTTCAATTGTTCACCCAATTCTTTGTTTTTGTTCATGTGCATGTCCATTGTTTGCTAATGTAGTATGCTTTGTGAGAGTGGAAAACTAACCATTCTTGATCTACTTGTCCACTGGATGATCTTCCAATTTAAAATGGTGAACTAGTTTTTGTATTTTATTTTTTGAATCAGGGTACTTTATTTAGTTTCCCACTTATATATAGCGTGTAAATTTTAATTTCTATAATTTTATTCGAAGTGTAACCTTTAATATCATACAAAATTAATTGTTAAGACTAAATAATATGAGGATAGAGGTGTAGTGGGCGTTTTTTCAAATATGTGCTTTTTATACATTGAATTGAATGTCCACATTTCATTTTAAGGGACACTCTGAAAATATGTAATTTTTATGCATTTTAATAGTATATGCTTTTATACATTTTAATGGCAAAGATACAAAAATAGTCTTATTATCTACTTTCTAATAGTTTCTATACATTTATTTTTACGATAATAAAATGAATACCATTTTTTTTAATTTTTCTTGCAAAACACATTTAGGGACAATTTTTTGCAAAAAAGACGTTCAATTTGGACAAAAAATTCTTGAATTTGGACATTCGATAAGGGAGAGAGGGGTATTTGTTTTGCAGTTATTATAGATCTGTAATATAATTTAGATGCTTCAAACCTTTACCGTCCTTAACCTAACTCAAAAATCTAAATTGCAGATTTCCAACATCTGATTTCAAGATGCAATATTCACCGAGATTCTCATCAACTGCAGAGTAAGTTTTACTTGAATCATAAAATCAGTTTGTTGATACTCCCTCCATTTTCTTAGAAAAGAAAAACAAAGGTAGCATTTTTTTTTTTGGAGAACCAGGACGGTACCTGGGAGGATTTTATTAATCACAAAAAAATTTAGAAAGAGATATATGTAGCATTTGGTAAGCATTTTTGCACTTCGTTAAAAGTTAGAAAGAGATATATATGTAGAGTCAATTCTTCTATAATCCTTTGTCTTAACATTAATTCTTAAAGATGGTGAGGCATTTTCCCAATAACTCTAAGACCCCTAACACAAATACCCTAGGCTGCCCCTATTCCCCCGAGCTCCATGCCATTCCTGTGCGTCCCAGTCAAAAAATTACAGCCAACTCTAATCATCACCTATCAGAGTAAATAGCCAACTATTAGAGCCAAAATAACTTTGATAGCCAACTATCAGAGTCGAAAAAACCGAAAAAAACTCTTATAGATCGCTCTCCGAGCAAGAAAAACTCTGATAGTTGGTTCTCAGAGTTAAAATGTGAGAGATTCAGGCAAATAGCTCTAAGAGTTGTATCTCATACCAAAATTTAATTTTGAGATACAACTTTCAGACTCAATTTCTCAACCCAAAACCAACATAAACAACTAGGGAAAATGACAAAAACAAAACTCTGATACATTGCTACAAAACCTGTTTTGAACCAATTTCAAATCCAATATTGAGATAATAACACAACAAACTCCTTGCTGTCAATGAGATAAACACCTCCCAGGCCTCATTGCCGTTGATCAACATCTTGATTCCCTGAAATTTATGTGTGGACGGAGTACCTCTTCAGTGTCATTGCCTTTCTGGGGATTGATTGCCGGTGCGAACATTCAAACCTAGGGTTTATTCTGAGTCGATGCACCTCACGATCGAGCCTAGAAGCAACCACTTTGGACGACAACAAAGGAGGTCGTAGGTGAAACAGAGCGTCGAGCGAGCACGGTTGTTGGTTGCCGAGGAAGAAATAGAGAGGCCTAAAGAGAAGAGATAGCGCGCGAGGGAGTGGGGATTGACGAATCTTAGGTCGGAGTTTGACGTGACAGTGTGAATGAAGGAGACGACTAGAGAAATCCAAGAAGGGCGTCACCGGATGGAGAGGATGGTTGCCGGTGATGTGGAGTTGGCGCCGGGAAATATGCTAAATAGGCAGAAGGGGAGCCGTTGAGCATATTTTAGGGTTGGATGGCGAAGGGTAGTTTAGGGTTTACATTTTTTCATTTAATGTGTGAGGAGTCTTGGGGCAATAAACATTCCCCTTCGTGGATCTGAGGGAAATTGATGAAATAGCCTGTCCTCATAAAGAGTTATATTGATTTTGAGGGGCCTTATGGGAATAATTCCAAGTATATACGTTTTATTTTCTTTTTAATTAATAATATGATGAATAAAATTGTGTTTGTCACTAAAAGTTTTTTACCATTTTTTTCACTATTCATTTTATATTTGCAAAACTAAATGTTTAGAAAGTGGATAACAAGAATATTTTTACCATCTTTGCCATTAACTTGTGTAAATAGTATGCATTTTCAGAATATACTCTAAATGAAATTTGGGCATTCATTTAGGCGCGGAGAAGTATTATTTACATTTTTAGAAAGTTTTTGGCGTCGACAAATACCTCTTACTATGAAAAGGAGGACATAATCAATGAAAAGGAGGACAAAGGCCATAGTAAAGCATTGTCATTTCATGGTGGTCCAATTTTCACTTTCATTCTCCACATTCCAAACATTCCTAATATATTCCCGGAGATTGATCAACGGATGCTATTCTTGTCAAGAAACGGGATTAAAGAACTTGAGATTGACAATTCAAGCCCGACACCCTACACCGTGCCTTGTAGCATCTTTCCATGCTCGTTGTCAAATTTGAATCTGCGTAATTGCAGATTGAATGAATTTGAAGGCTTCCAACATCTAGTTAGCCTTGAGCTGGTAAGAGTTTTATTTTGTGCCACCATGTCGGCAACCCTACCACAAAATACCCCAATGCTGAAGAAGTTAGCAATCACTGGCATGCAACATATTGATTGGCAATGGTTTGCAAACAAAAAACAACTCAAATATGTGCGTATAGAGTTGGGCATGGAAGTCAAATATGTTGAACCAACTGCCAATATGATGGAGTTTCTCAAGGATATCCCGAAAGTTGGAGAGCTCTATTTGAATGGATTTTCTCTTGAGGTATTATTTAGTAGTAACATTATCAAATGTTGTGATTTAGTTTATTTATTTATTCCCAACTGATTCCTTTTATGTTTGTTCTGATGTTCTTTGAAGTACCTAGGTACAAGCAATCCCCGCAAACACCAGGACCTATCAATTACACAGATTATGATACATAATTTGTTAGTTGATCAGATTCCATGCCTGCTTTGCTTGCTTAAACATTGCCCCAGCTTGATGTCTCTTCAACTAGAGGTATACTCCCTCCGTCCCACTATACTTGACACTTCTTTCCATTTTGGGTCATTCCACTATACTTGACACCTTCTCTAAAAATAACCAAGTTTTTTATATATTTTTATATTCACTCTACCCCACCACTCATTCTCTCTCTTCATTTTCTACCACATATTTATTCAACCAACACTACTATTTACCCCACTCATTCTCTCTCTCTTCATTTCCACCACACATTGTTTTTTTTATTTTATTCTTTTTCCTTGGTTTTTGAACCCACCCCTTGGGTGTCAACTATAGTGGGACGGAGGGAGTATATGCTTTCTTATTCTTCCTACATACAATTTTTTTTTTTTTTTTTTTTTTTTTTTTTTTTTTTTATCTTGAACCTCTTCCATTCCCCTTAAAGAGTGTGATAAATTTTATTACTCCCTCCGTCCCAAAATGAATGTCCAAAAATTTGCCATTATGTAGATGGGTGCATCAGGGAGGAACAAGGAGAAGAAGATCGTAGAATATTTGGAGCAATTCAATTGGTTGGATGTAAACTTGGAAAAGCTTCAAACGGTGAGCATAAGAAATGTGGGGGACAATAAAGGTGAACTAGTTCTAATAAAGCTTCTACTCGAACGCTCTACATGCCTAAAGAGGATGATCATTCAACGATATACTTTTAGAGATAGTTTTGATATTTCAGGACAACTATTGAGTTTTCCCCGAGCATCCTCAAGTTCAAAAAATATATACCAGGAGGACTCCCTTGCAGTTATAGAATCTCTTCTTTCTAGGGATGGGGAATTCATCTATCCATTATGCTTTTTAGTTAAATTTATAATTGTTTTTAGTCTTTTATTACCTCTATTTTTTAATGAGATTATTTGACATATTTGTTAAGTTCACAGTTGTTTTTAGTTAAATTCATATTTGTTTTGGATGATCATTCAACGATATACTTTTAGAGAAAAGTATTTTGTTTACTTTCCAGCAATTAAATTGAGGTAAAATAGAACTTACTTTGATACTAATCTGCGAATTAGCCTTGTTTTGGGTGAAAAACTTGCATATTTGAAGTTTCGGATTGAAATATGATCTGGGAGAATGGTGAGACTTGGTTATGCCAGGATGCGATCTACCGCCAGAATTGTTGTAGTATCGGAACATTTATGCCTATATTCACCTGCAATATCTTGGTATGAGCCTGGGGATACAAATAGAGTAAAAGAAAACCCCATTACCCCATTTAAACAAGCTTGTTCGGGCTGAATCGGAAGTTTGGATTGTGGTCCTAGATTGGTTCATTAAGATGATGATGTGGTTTGACTTGAGCTTGTTAGTTAAGGAGGTCAACTTTATAATGTTAGACCTAGAAGCATTGGTGATACTTACATGACTGTAGAATTTTAGACCAAGAAGCATTGATACTAACATATAATGATTAACACACTGCAATAGTGCTTTTCTTACACCCATCCGCTCTTGGTTAATTGCAGAAGTTAAGAGAAAGCTTGAATAACTTTTTAACTTCTAAATACCCTCTTATTTAAACGCCATGGTTCACGTGCTTTAGTTGATATCACATGATAAATTCTCAACACAAATGTATTAAAGGCATTATTATGTCATTATGTGGAAAATAAGAAGTCTTGCCAAAAGGAGAAAATACCTTTTTCAATTGGGACAAATTAAAAAGTTAAGTGCATCATTTCTATTGAGACTTAGGGAGTGGAAAATGTACGGTATGCCACATCTGAGACACGTTCATAATAGGAATCCATTTGTACATTGTGCTTAGTGTGTTATCTATGCACGGTTTTAATGTCATGAAGAAACCAACAAGATCAAGGCATGTGTTGGTTGTAATTATTGTGAGCTGGAAAGGAACACAAAGATTTCAAAAGTCGGTATTTACCGAGGCATCTCTTATGGGATAACGTGGTTTCTTTAGCTTCTCTCTGGGTCTGGGCATATGCTGATGGTGGATTTAGGGGGTTGGCTCTTAATGCTTTGAAAAGAGACTGAGTTGCTGCTATTTCCTAGTGTAGAATCCATGTATTTTGTTTTTTGTTCTTCGTAGATGGACCTCTTGTTCATCTTGATGTAATTTGAGCTTCTTCTAGTACAAGTTTTTTTCCTATAAAAAATGTGTAGTGGCATACATTTTCTACTTAGATGCACTATTTATGGGTGTTGAATTTCAATCCAGTTAATGAAATGAAATAAATAGATAATATAACACTTTGAAGCGAGTTTGATACATGTCTTAAGAGTGTTGGTATGCATCATATGTTTGACACTGGAAAATGCAAATGTCTCATAGATTTTATAGTTTAGACAATGAGAGATATCTGACTTTGATGTTGATAGAATGAGTCTAATCTTTTTCATATGTGTATCCCTCACTGGGACTACTCTTATCATCTTGTGGACGTATATTGTTGGGTATTTGTTTTAATCCATGTTAACATTCTCTTCGACTTTATGAAAAAAAATAAAGAATTCTATTGTCCAGACCTCATTTGATAATGCTTGTTTGGTGCCCGAGTAGTGCTGACATTACTTACATGAACCTAAGCAGTTACTGCATTTGTCCTACAGAAAACTTTCAATTATATGCTAACTACCTAAATCACTGGATTCACTCTCCAAACTCCAACCTATCTCTCTTAACTAATGGTCGACCCTAGCTAAGAGACTCATTGTCACTGATATTTATTTGTCTTCTAATCTATTTGCATCTCAATTGAATGTCCTTCGCCATCAAAAGTTGCATTCTGCAACTCTGTTATCTTCCTATTTAGTTTAAACCCTGACATTGATCTGTTGTCTTCATCACAACACTTAAAAAGGTTGCGTTTCTTGTCACATGTATATTGCAGGTTTTTTTTTTTACGCAGATATTTTTGAAACATAACTTTTATAACACGGGTTTGTTTTCCATAAAATTGCCTTTGGTAAATTAATCCAAAATGTGTTTTTTTTGTATCTTTCAAATTTAAACACTGTGTTTGTAGAGAAAGCTGAAAAGTGGAGCATTTTAAAAGCACTCCTTTTTGGCGTTTTTTTCAAAAAGCTGTGTTTTAAAAACACTGCATTGATACAAACACTTAAGCTTTCTGCAAGTGTTTGGCACAAAAAGCTGTCAAATGTGTGACCAACGGGTTTAAGCCTCAATAAATGCCCATGTTTATGATTCTTGCGTCAGTGCTGTACATTACATGCTTTCTCATTGACTCAAAGTTTGCTTAATGACACATGTCCTTCTTTGCTAATCTTTCTTAAAGACAATAAAGATGGAAACATGGCGAAACAGGGGAAGATAGAATATGGAATAGGAAAATTCGTGAAGCGATACCATTTTCTTTAAATAAATTCAGGTTGAGTGAACTGGAGCCAAATGTATGTTCCTGACATGCGAAAGTTATGGTGGATAAGTGGACAACTAGGAAAGAAAGAATTCATCTAAGAAAGTTGTGAGGGAGTGACTGAAATAGGAGATAAAGTGAGAGATAATCAGTTATGATGGTTTGGACACATTCAACATAGACTGCTTAGTGATTCTTTCAGAAGTATGCTCGTATCAAGATTAACATGCAGGCTGATGAATAGGGATAGACTAAACAAACGTGGATATGATTAATGAAGAAGCTATGAATGAGCCTGGGTTATATTGTGACCTTTTATTGGACTGGGCCAAATGATGAGAATGGTTTCGTGCAGGCGAACCCAAGTAGTTTGAACAAAGTTGAGTTTTATGTAGAATTGTAGATCATATGCCTTCTGAATATATTACTCCCTCCATTCCACTTGAAGAGGTGTGCTTTGACCAAGTACACAGATTAAGGAAAGTGGTTGAAAATAGTTTAATTCTCAATATTTTCTTCCAAACATTTGAATTCAAACCAAGGAGGGAACATTCAATTTAAGTTAGGTGGGAGAGCAAAGTTATTATAGTGAATTTGTTAAAGAACAGCCGAAAAGGAAATTTACTATTTAAGTGGGATAAACCAAAAAGGAATACCCACCTTTTCAAGTGGGACAGAGGTAGTATTTTTATGATCCTAGTTTCTTATATACTGCAATTCTACATTGTAGTTAGTTTTCATGCTATATGTGAACATGATCTCAATCGTGATCTGTTGATTGCAACAGGAGCAAAATGAAGACAGTTCTAGTGGCTCTGGTGACAGTTTTACTTGTCTCTGAGCTCCCACTGGGGATGACATTCCAATCCACCACCCCTGCATTTCTGTGGTCATCTCACCAAGACAGGTATGCATTATTTTCAATAAAGAGATCATTATACATGATGTTTTCAACCCTCCTTGCATTTATGGTATTTTCTTGTTTTTAGCATTGTGTCAACATAAATTTATTCAGCACTCACTAGTATTTTGTGTTGTATGACAAGTCTTTATTTATTACTCCCTCCATTCCTAAATGAATGTCTATTTTCAAGAAATTTTTGTCCCAAAATGAATGTCTTTTCTCTAAAATACTGCCCGTAAATGATTTTCACTTTATAGAAAGTGGATATCAAGAATATTTATATATTTTTGCCATGAAATTTTACAATGAGTAGACATTTTCAGAATATCCAACAACAACATCCCAAAATGATTTGGGGTCGGCTAACATGAACCGTCATATTTTCAGAACGTTCCTTGAATGAAAATATGAAATTCATTTAGGGACGGAGGGAGTATATCTTTGGATGAGAATGGACATTTGTTTCCTTTTTGATATGAAAGTTGCTGTATGGTGTCATAACCTTTTGTGGCTTTTCGTAGTTATTGAGTCTCTTTTTTAATCATTATAGTGACTTAGTGGTAATCTACAACGATGCTTCATAGTTTTCTGAGGCAGGGATGTGGTAGTCTTTTGTGATCTTTTCGAAGGCAAGAGGTTTTTGTAAGCAGATATGAGCTTTCGCTTTGATACCAAAATAAAGCTTCGACTGTCCCAGGAGCCAGCACTCATATATCAGCCTCGGCCAAAGAAAAGGCCAGCATTATCAGTATTAAGTCTTTATTACAAGTAACATCACCTACACAATGTTGAATATTAGAAGGATGTGAAACTAAGATTCCCATTTGAAACCAAAAAATAGGTATATCCACCGTTCCACAACACATCAGAGGATATCCTATTTTTTCTCTGATTGCTTGTGAATTAGATGACGTTACGTACACTTGCTGGTTCAAAAGTGTGAACATGGATACTATCATTACTCCATGGGATCTATATACTCTGTTGATTGTTTGTTTCAAACTTTGACTTGCATTAGAAGCAGACTAAAAGAAATTTTAAGAGTGTGATCGGTCGATATTGTTTTACACGTGATGTTTGTTTTGTTGCCCCTTGAAAAGCTTGAACCTTTCAAGATTGATGTTTGAATTTGTCCTTTGCCTATTTGAAATAGGAAACTGTATATAAGTATTTGACTTATGAATTTGTGTTTTTTATTTTGTACATACTACCGTTGTCCCAAAAAAGATTGTCCCTCTTTCCTTTTTGGTTTCTCCAAAAAGATAGTCCCATTTCTAGAAAAAAAAAGCAATAATTGTAGTGAAAAAAGAAGGTACTAACAAGGAAAGGATCATGTATAAATGTTTAGTCAAATGGGCCTATATTTTTATTTTGGAATGGAAGGAGTATATTGCAATATATTTAAGGTCCGTAAGTATCATTTCAAAAATTGTTTAAAAGGACTAATATAGTGAAAGGAAACAGTAGCTGCACATTCTTGCTCATTTGCCCCTTCTTTTTGTCTTTCCTTTTACTACTTGATCTTTTCAATTTAGTTTGAATCTAATATTAAGTAATTTTTTACTATCCATAGAGTGCAAGAAGCAGTAAGCTACCAAACCCTCTCCCCTAAGGGTTTGGCCAAGTCAGTTATGTCTGAAGGTGGCTGGTCGAACTTACTGGTAAATAATGTTTCTTTACTGTGGCAATTCATTTCAATCTGTTTCTAATTTTACTGTGAAGATGGATTTTTTTTTTTTTTTTTTTTTTTATGATTTTGATGAGGGTTTCATTTGTGCAGTGTTCTGGATTCAAACATCAACAATCTCTTGATCTTGCACTTCTATTTATTGGGAGAGAGGTAAGAATCTTTATTCATGAGAAAAGAGAAACATGAATGGGCATTATTTTTCGTTTAATATGTTTTCGGCCTTTACTTGTAAAAGTAATGAGCATTGCGAATCATAATTCTGCAAAGATGACCTAGCTCTTATTTTTAATCTGAGCGAAGGAATATGTTTAAACAGTTATCACCAATACTAATCATTGTGCAATCTAATTATTGAGATGTTCTTTGATAGTCCGGATATTCAAGACTATTCCCGCCACTGCAGACATACTACTGACACTACCTTTTTAAACTGTTTTTGCAGTCCTTGGATATTTCTAGAAGCAAACATAAAGATGGAGCTCTTGTGGACTTGATCAAGGTATTTAAACTTTTTCGAATTGTTTCCTTCTTCCTCCTATAAAGGTTATAATCAATGCTGTAGAATGTTTTGCTGGTATCTCCAAATTGTATTTATATTATATTCAATCTCATCTCGATGAACAGGCCTCTTTCTCCAAATCCAATTTTTCATTAGCATTCCCTTATGTTGCTGCATCTGAGGAGAAAGAATCAATGGAAAGTTCTTTGATATCAGAGTTTGCAGGAAGTTGTGGGCATGATCTAGGACTCAATGTTGCCATTCTGGAGTCCTGTGCTACCAAAGGAGAGAATTTTGAAAAACTTGCAGATATCCATTCCGTTCAAGTAACCATCATTAATAGCATCAGTATGGATTGTGAACTCTTTGTATTACAAAAATCTAATTGCATTTTCTCTGAAAACTGAACAGCAATATCTGGCTTCGAGTAGGAAAGCACGCGACAAAGGGCAAACAAATCTGATTGTGTTCTGCCCCGAAGACTCGTCGACAGACAGTCAGCTACGTTCTGAGAGTATGTTAACATAGTCACTCTATGGGACCCTGAGATGATGATTTTCAAATAGTGGATTGATCCTAAGTTTGGCATGTTACTTAAATTAAATAAAAAATACTCTCTCCATCCATACATGAATGTCCAAATTTCTTTTAGGGGACATTCTGAAAATGAAAATGTGTACTTCTTACACAATTAAATGACGAAAATGCATAACTATTCTTGTCATCCACTTTCTAAACATCTAATTTTGCATGTATAAAATGATAGGTATTTTTTTTTGTTGGTAAAATTAACATTTAGGGACAGTTTTTAGCAAAAGAGATTCATTTTGGGACAATTTTTTTTGAAAATGGACATTCATTTAGGGATGGAGGCAGTATATGCTAATTGTATGGTTGAATGTGCAGGCCAGGTTTTTTCTGAGCTCATCAGTTCTGTGGAGGAGACGGGGGCAAAATATTCAGTTCTCTATGTTTCAGATCCAATTAGGTCTATTCGTTATCCTTCTTACCGCCAGCTAGACAGGTTCCTCGCTGAAGGCTCCTTCGGAAATGCATCTGCTAATTCCACGGCGTGTGATGAAGTTTGCCTAATCAAGTCATCAATGTTGGAGGGTCTCTTTGTGGTAAGTCGATCATCTCTTTTCTTTTTTCTCTTACTGCAATCGTGTAAAGAACAAAGCATTGCAACTATTGATCCTTTAATACCAAGTAGCATCATTCATGTGATAGCAGTTCCAGTGTGTTAGACTCTGTATTTGCCAGGCCAATCATTCCGCTAGTGAGGAGTGTGTAAAATTTACTCACGATCAATAGCAACTTTGAAAAAGAATTGAGACATACATTTTGGGATGGAGGGAGTACAATAAAATGAGCTTCTTTAGCTAGTTATAAGAGGGTTAAATTCAGTACCCCCTCTCGAGGTTTGGCCAAACCTCATGAGTCTGAATTTAACCCGTACTGAAAAGAACAGTATGCGTCTGTAGACCACTATATTTTAGGCAACGTTCTTCTTAAGTGTTGCTCAAAATCGTACCCCCTCCCCCTGCCCCAAAATGAATGTCCAAAAAATTACAAATATTCTCTTGATCAAAGAGTAAATATGAAAATCTTTTGGACATTCATTTTGAGACGGAGGAAGTATTTCTTATTATGTGTATGTAATTCTTACTTGGTTGGTTATGTTTTTTCAGGGCCTTGTTTTGCTCATAATCCTGATATCAGGCCTTTGCTGCATGATGGGTATAGACACCCCAACAAGGTTTGAAGCTCCCATAGATTCTTAAAACTGCTTCTATGATTACATGAACTTTTTGTTGCAGCCCTGACGATATTATTCACCGATGGTTCTGCAACTTATTTGGCACGTACATTTTAGCAGATATAGCCTTGTAATGTATTGTTGACTCGAGGACCTGGGAGCGTAATAATGTTCATACCATACTATTATTGCATCGATTTTTCTATTCGCTGTTGATGTATTTTTCGGATGCTGTATTTATTGGTTTTTTATCGTTATCGTTTCCCATAGTTGGAATTGCTATGGAATTTAATAAATGGAGCTCATTAAGGATTTCATTAGAAATGAAAAAATGTTATTAAAATATTTGAATAGTCAAATGGGGCGGAGGGAGTACTTCTTAAAGACAGCCGGGCAAATTGTTCCTACTTCTCGTAGATGTTCGCATTTGACTCGTCAACGTTTTCAAGGAAGGTGTTTTATTAGTTTGTACACTCATAAAAATGCACTAATTTACTTTCCTTATTTGGAAACGCGACATTTATTTTGGGATGAACAAAACTGGAAAGTGCAACAATTATTCGGGAGTATTTGATTATGGTCTACCACAACTATTTACTGCCTAACTAAGGTCAAGTAAAATTCCTCTGCAAGTCAAGGGACTTCCTGTTTCAGATAAATACAGAAACCTACACGGAAGGGAGAAGAAAGAAAATTGAACTCGCAACACTATGGAAAATATTAATCTTGGGACGGAGGGAGTATGAAGTTACCTGCATTACAACACCAGCCACATCATCTGGCACCGGAGCAAATGCCATGCCAAGTTTATAGAAGCTTTCTGCTGCTTCATATTTGTCAGAGTTCATAAGCAATGTGCAATTAACTTAAGCACTATTTCCTTATCAAGAACGTTGACAAGTCATATGCGACATTTATTATAGGATAGAGGATAGAGGGAGTACGACTTCAATATTTTTGAAATTCACTAGTGCCATTCGGGAACGAAGGCATCCCTGTTTTCTGAAGTTTTTATGTTCTGTAAGCATGTTATGACTTCCATAAGTTGATACTTGAACCTTAGGAAGACTGTCATGTTTCCATAGATGTGTATATCCCAATAGACTAATTTCCAGATAGAACTTCAATACTCCTTCCTTCCCTGTCTTAAAGTTCAAAAATTTCTCAAAAGGTGATCCCATCTTAAAGTTCAAAATCTCAAAATGGAAAGTGTTTATTACTTCTTTATTCAATGGACCCCACGTGTCATACTCACAACAATTATCCACTAACTATTCTCTACTCACACTTTCTCTCTCCTACTCAGTTTCTATACTCACAACATCTATTCCACTCACAATAGTACACTTTCTTAATTCTTGAACCCATTCATTTTTTGAACTTTAAGATGGGACGGAGGGAGTATATGATACTCTATATTTCAATGCCGCGAATGTCTAAGATATCCATACTGAATACTCTCTCCGTCCCATATATTAGCAGTAGTGTATATTTCAGAGTAGCAATTCAAAAACCAAGTAAAGAGAAGGGTGTAATGTTATCATGGAAACTAGGACTTACGGACTTTGGAGCTTCCAATTTCGTCTAAAGATCAAGGTGGAAGAATGTAAATAGAAGGTTATGTAAAGGTGTCCACTTAATAACAAGCCATCCTAGTACCAGCAGCAACTATATAGGGAACTCCAGTCATGAAAGCAGGCAAAGAAGAAGGGATCAAATATAAAAGTACTCCGTCCGTCTGTCCCTAAATGAATGTCAGAAAAAAGTTTCTAATTTGCTCTCTTTAACTTTGATACATCAACCACAACAGAGTTTCCAGATGAATAAACCAGCTAATTTCCATCTCATATATTTGGATCTGTCCAATGAAATAGAAGACGAGCAACCGGAGAGCCCCATAATATTCAAATAAATTGTCCCTTTTCAAATCATTACGTGATAAGCCTTTGAAAGAACCATCAGGAAAAACCCATAATTCTAAAGAAACCACAGAGATGATTTGATAAACAATGATTTTTTAAGATCCTTGCGTTCCCCTCAACCAACAAATTGCAAAGACCCACATACACAAATTGCCCAAAGCCACGCCACCCTCCTCCTTAGGACGACAAATCTTATCCCAAGCAACTAAGTGATCACATCTATTCCCCCGAGCCTTTTCAGAAAAAGTTCCTCATCATCCTTTCAAGAGACTTAGACACACTAGTCGGGATCTTAAATAAGGGAGAGATAATGTGGAATGCTAGGATGACATGAACGAACGAGGGTAATGCATCCACCCAACGAATAATAAGCAAGGTTCTAAAAAGCGCTAGGCGGCGGAGCCGGGCCTAGCACCTAGGCGGAGACTAGTCGGGACCTAGGCGGGGGCTTAGAACTAGACGTAGGGGCCTAACGCCTAGGCGGGGCCTAGACGCCCTTAGGCGGAGTCTTTTATAACACTGATAATAAGCGTGCTTCCAACTAGCAAGGCTTTCAATAACTCTTGCTACCACCAGGTCCCATTAGGAAATAGCTCTTGGATTACGACTCAAAGACACCCCAAGAAAAGATAAAGGCCAAGAAAGGACGTGGCAACCTATCAAAGGCGTATAAATGTTACCCACATCCTCTCCCAAATTGATCCCTAGCTAGGAATAATGCAGTGTCATCCGTAAACCGAAGGTGCAAAACCATGAAACTCCCCTGCCCAATTACGTTCCTCCACTATTCCTACCTCCTCTCCTCCCGTTACCGAAATCGCTGCTGTATCTTCAAGCTCCCCTCTGGTGGCAGTATATATAGGGAGGTCAATCTGATCGAACCGATCCGTACCAAACGTGATTCGATCCGAAAAATTCGGATATGATTTTAAATTTTTATGACCCGATTGAGTTCGACCCGACCCGTACATACAACTAAAAATTAGAAATTAGGGTTTTATTTATATCCTCTCTTTCTCTCTCTCTCTCTCAGCTCGTTTCTCTCTCGGCTCTCTCTCCTGCTCGTATCTCTATCTTCGCTCGTCTCTCAAAGTCTCAATCTCAATAATACCAATTTCACTCCAAGAGGGTTGAATTCAAAGAATGGGAATGGTAAAAGTGAGAATGGGAAGAACAACATCAATTAGAAAGAGAGCAAGAATCTGAGGTTAGTCCATGTTTTTTTCTTTTGCTTTAATTTGATTTTTTATTTTATTTTTCTATTGTTTGGTTACTTCTGTTAAAATCATTTTGATCAATAATAAACCTGTATATAGCCAAGAAAGAGCAATTTACAACACTAACAGTGTTTCAAACAGAACTGTTAAAATCATTTTGTTCCAATTTGTCTGTTCTAATTTGCACTACTGTTGTTTCTGTTTTTTTTTTTTTTTTTTTATTATTATTGAAATGCCTCGGATCGGGTTCGGATAAGGGATTTTAGTATTCGGATCAGACCTGATCTGAACCCGATCCGTTGCTATACGGACCATCTGTAATTGACGAGGTGTGGTTTTAGCAAAGCACAGTCTATATCTTACCTTTGATCATTTCATTCGATAATTTATACTTTAGCTGCGTCATCTGCTCAACTTTATTGAATTTCAGTTTTTGCTCTGATACTTTTGGTAACTAAACTTTTTGAATATTTTAACTTTCATGGCTGCTATTAAGGTGTGTGAAAGTCTTTATGTGGCTTCGAACTGGTTTTTCATTCTGCAGTCTGCACTTTGAATTTTTTTTTGTGAAAATTTTGGCTTTCGGTTGAGACTGCCTCAAGCAATGATATGGTTTGCTGGAAATCCTACGTCTCTCAACTGTTCTTGGACAAAGTTAGCTGCTATGTTATTTATGCATTGACTGGATAGCAAGCGGTATAATCATTGGGCCATCCTGCATGTTATAAGATTAGGTTGATTAGTTCTTCATGCCTGTACTCGCTAAGTGTAACATGAAAGCTACAACAACAAAATAGAGTGTTAGAAATAATTATCTAATTTAATATCTGGAAAAGATTGAAGTTTTTGGCTCAAAATGGCATAAAGGACAGTGGATCAAGCAAGATTATCCCATTGGCACGGCGTGCACTGTATGGTGCACGTCCGTGCGGATCTACTTGCAGTGCACTGTATGGTGCACTGTATGGTGCACGTCCGTGCGGATCTACTTGCATGATTCACCTCCGTACGGACCTGCTTGCTCGGCCGAGCAACTCACTATACCCGATCGAGCACCATTGTACAGAATGTATTGTCCCATTAGCACAGCCGTGCGTTGTGTGAAGCACGTCCGTGCGGACCTACTTGCTCGGCCGAGCACCTATCTATACTCGGCCGAGCACCTTTGTGCAGAATGTCGATTAAGCAAGCACGTCCGTACGGACCTATATGCTCGGCCGAGCCCCTTTCTATACTCTACGAGCACCATCATGCGTAATGTTGGACTTTCCGAACAGCTTTGCATAGCCATGCAAGTTATAACGCACGGCCGTGCAACATGCAGATTCAATTTTTCCTTCAATTTCTTGAGCAAAAACATACATTTTTCAAACATTTTTCATTGTGATTAATTATATGCTTAACATATTAGGTCAAGAAGGTAAAGTATTTAGGATATCATTCCGATAAGTATCTGGCTGTCAGCAAGTTGTGCATTACATCATTTCATATTTTTTTGTTTCTAGCTACTAAACTTTGGGGCTATTTTAGAATGAATCGTGTTATCTAAAAGCCAACATGCAGAATTGGCCTAATCTGGAAAGGAAGGATCACTTCAGCATATAAAAGGAGAGTCTAATAATTTGCAATCTAAAACACCAGTCAGCAGCCACCTGCTGATTATGGTTGAACCTGAGTATATAAAGCTACAGCTGTGTCCATTAGCTTCATAAGCTCCTGAGCTCTTTTCTCGGCAGAGGGATGGGTTGAACTCGGTGTACTCACATAACCGGGCCTGCAAAAGGAACTTATTGCAAGTCGAGGGCCGTAACCCGCAGAAGCAGCCAAAAGCAAAGCAATTCGATCCGCTTCCAATTCCCGCCTAAACAACCAAGAAACAAACGTATTAAATATATATAAAGAGAATATTATAAGACAAATGTAAGTCTCAAAATAAGGATTTGAACCCCTAACATCACCATGTTTTATATATTTTTTGAGGCACAAAATAATAGGGGTGGCTTGGTAGGTATATCAATTGTATTTTGCTTATACAATGTACCTACCAAGTTTAACTTGGTACATAAAAATTTATACCATTACCAACTGACTACTAAGTCGGTATACCAACTAAGTTGGTACGGTAAGTACTCGGTTGGTACTAGACTCTACCAAATGTATATAAAAAAATAACACTTTTTCTATTAAGACCAAATAAATATAATAGTACATCATTATAAAATTCAAAAGAGATTATAATATAATAATAGATCCAAAAGTGCCTATAGCTACAAGACAATAACATTAAAATAGTGCTAAATGACCCAAATCATATCGGACTTCTGCTAATAGGCCAGTTTCCTTTGTTTCATGGCTTCCAATTTGTTCCGTGCCCTCTCTCCATCGACAAAGACCTCAAGTTGGTAAGTTTTTCAAGTTGGCAATTCAGAGCGATAAAATCCTACCAAGCAAATCATATAGAAGTATAGCCAATCAAAGAAACCGATGGAACTGAGCTTGAATCACCTTTACTTTGTGAGTTGAAAAGTTCCATATCCTATTTGAAATATGACAAATAATAAAATAATGTGTTAATGATTTTACTCAATATGAATGATAAATAAATAACAAATATAAAAATAATAATAACAATAACAGTAACAATATCAATAAAAAAAATTACATTTTTATAAATATAGAAGAGGACATTTGAGTCATGATGATAGAACAAATAAAATCCAGATCATAAAATCATAAAATGCAGTCTTGTTTAAAGCAAGCTAATCAATTGAGGGGAAATCAAATCAAACATTGACAGTAAAATTGATTGAAAAATTGGTTAAGGAAATCAAACAAAGAAACAATTAGTAACCCAACAGAGGCATTTGAATAAACAAGTTATAGACAAGTCAATGCTTACAATCAAAGAAACATAGTACACACGAAAAGCAAGAAAAAATGGCAGTCCAAAAACTAAAAATAAAAAGAACCAAATCAGATAAAGGGGAGAGATTTAGGGCATGAGAAATTAGAAATTAGGATTCTACATAGAAAATAGACTTGAAAGATTTAGAAGTCAAGGGAATACCTTGTTGCAGCGCTGCTAAATCAAGACCGGTGGTGCCGTGGTGGTTGGATTGGAGGGCAGAAACGCTAACCTAAATCGGGAGAGAGAGAGAGAGCGACTTTGTGTTGTGTGAGAACTGAGTCTGAGACTGTAGGGTTATTGGGTTAGGTCAAGGGACATAGAAGAAATTAAACAATTAAGTAAATTATATATATATATATATATATATATATATATATATATATATATATATATATATATATATATATATATATATATATATATATATATACACGGTCCGGTCCGGTCCTTACGAAACTGTCCGCGGGCGGGACGGATCCAAGCCCGTCAGCCAGTGTGGCCAAACGGTCCTAAACCCGGCCCGACCCATTTTTCATGCCCAAGCCCGCTCGTTTGGCCCGGAACCGAAGATCCACGGGCAAACGGGTTTTCCAATTTATTTTATTTATTATTATTTTTTTAAATCAGAAAAAATCAGAAAAACTAAAAAGTACTCCCTCCGTCCCGCCCGAAAGGGCAATTTTGCCTCCTAGCACGGAAATTAAGAAATGAATAAGGAAAGTGATGTAAGAAAGAGAAAAAGGTTAAATGTTGTGAGTATGAAAAATTAAATAGGAGAGAATGAGTGAGAGAAATAGTTAGGAGAGAGAATGTTGTGAGTGTAAAAGTAAAGTAGGAGAGAGAATGAGTGGGGTAGGAAGAGTATAAAAATAATAAAAACTTTTCTTTTTGGGGTTGTGCCCTTTTAAATGGGACGCCAAAAAGGAAATTTGTGCCTTTTCGAACGGGACGGAGGGAGTAATTTAGTATTTAATAAGATTTTTTTAAAAATATAAAATCACTTAGACAAAAAAATTAGTTGTTTTAAATATTAAAAAAGATAGAAAATAACTAAACAAATGAAAGTATATAAAAGAAAAGAGGGACGAACTACCCTTTATTTTTATTTAATTTTTTAAATTTTTTATTGACTAGGAAATAATATTTTAGACTTTGTTTATTAGTGATTTTTTTTATAAAAAGATATATATAAAAAGATAGAAAAAAACTAAACAAATGAAAATATACAGAAGAAAAGAGGGACAGACTACCCTATATTTATTTTTTATTTTATTTAAAATTTTTATTTACTAAGATATAATATTTTAGACTTTGCTTATTTGAGGACATTTTAGACATTTTCAAAGAGGTCCGTGCGGACCTCTTTGTTAACGGGCCACGTACCAAACGAATCTTCTGATCCGCGGGCCAAAGCCCGGGCCGTGCGAATTTCTTTGATCCAAGCCCGTCCCGTATGAAAAGCGGGCTGGACGGGTTACTGGCCAAGGACTGGACGTGCCCAGGCCAAACGGGCCACGGTCCGTGCGGACCTCCCACGAATATGGGCCCATTTTAGCCATCTCCAATATATATATATATATGAAAATTAATATTTTAGAAAAATTATAATTGGTACTCGTATACCAACCAATTTTAATATATGTACTGTGTACCAATCAATTTGACATAATTGGTACAGTAGTACCGTACCAACATTTCGGTATAGCAATTATAATTGATACGGTTAGTACACATTCGGTTGGTATGGATTTGAAAATTTTGCCGGTCCTAAAAAATAAGAAGTTCTTTTTACCTTCTATTGAAGAATGTGTGTCCTTAATATCGCTATGAAAGATCCAACTAGACAAGAAGGTGCGCATGACCCCGATGAGATCTGATAGAAGTATCCAACATGGATAACTAAAATGTCGCTCGCCGTCGTGCCTCGCCACACGATGTCCAATCTAATGAAAAAGAAAAAACAACAATTTAAATAAGTAGGAATCAATTTCTCAATTACCTCACGAGAGATAGTCGCAGCAACCTATCCATCCGAAAGATCTGTAACCGCTATCGTTAAAATTAGAATATTCTCCGGAGAGCAACAGTAAGCATTGTCAACCTTTAGATTAAGCATAAGTATGTCCCATGTTATCGCTTCCAAATGCTTTGTTCCATATCTAAGAAAAAGTGGATTTCTTCTGTTCTTGACATCCATGCCCACCGCATGTATAATCTTGAATTCACCCAATTTCACACCAACCGATTCCGGTGCGTTAATGACGGTAAAACCCTTTTCAATGCCTAAATCATTGTAGAGGGTTCTAAGTAACCTATTAAAAGTAGTATGAACTCTCTTATGATTTTTATCGTCCGGACCGACTAGTAGGGTGATTTTCTCTTAAGCCCCTTTGATACCCTTCCATAGGTATGCGCCATAACATCTTTCAAAAATATTGAAAGAATAAACAAAGTGGGGTTTGGGGGGGGGGTAGGGAACCTTTCAACGCTCCCAATCACAATCAGGATGGCAATCCCACAAGTCAGAAATTTATGATTCTTGATGAGTTGAACTTGGAGATGGTCAAACGGGCCGGCCCGTCCCGGCTAGGTCCGTACGGACCTGTCCGCGGGCGGGACGGATCCAAACCCGTCAGCCCGTGTGGCCAAACGGTCCTAAACTCGACCCGGCCTGTGACCTATCACATTTTCCATGTCCAAGCCCGCCCGTTTGCCCGGATCTGAAGATCCACGGGCCAAACGGTTTTCCATTTTTATTTTTTTTTAAATCAGAAAAAATATGAAAAAAATAAAAGTAATTTAGCATTTAATAAGATATTTTTTAAAATATAACATCACTTAGACATAAGAAAATTAGTTGTTTTAAATATGATAAAAGATAGAAAATAACTAAACAAATGAAAGTATATAAAATAAAAGAGGGACGGACTACCCTTTATTTTTATTTAATTTTTTAAAATTTTTTATTGACTAAGAAATAATATTTTAGACTTTGTTTATTAGTGATTTTTTTTACAAAAAGATATATAAAAAAAAGATAGAAAAAAACTAAACAGATGAAAGTATATAAAAGAAAAAAGGGACGGACTACCCTATATTTAGTCAATAAAATTTTTTTAAAATTAAATTAAAATAAAGGGTAGTCCGTCCCTCTTTTCTTTTATATACTTTCATTTGTTTAACATTTAAAAAATATCTTATTAAATGCTAAATTACTTTTTATTTTTTCCATATTTTTTCTGATTTAAAAAAAAATGAAAAACCCGTTTGGCCCGTGGATCTTCGGATCCGGGCAGGCTTGTGAATGGAAAATGTGACAGGCCGGGTCGGGTTTAGGACCGTTTGGCCACACGGGCTGACAGGCTTGGATCCCTCCCGCCCGCGGACAGGTTCGTACGGACCTGATCAGGACGGGCTGGCCCGTTTGATCATCTCCAAGTTCAACTCATCAACAATCATAAATTTCTTACTTGTGGGATTGCCATCCTGATTGTGATTGGGAGCGTTGAAAGGGCTCCCTACACCCACAAACCCCACTTTGTTTATTCTTCTAATATTTTATACGGCGAATACCTATGGAAGGGTATCAAAGGGGCTTCCGAGAAAACCACCCTACTAGTCGGTCCGGATGATAAAAATCATAAGAGAGTTCATTCAATTTTGAATAGGTTACTTGGAACCCTCTACAATGATTTAGGCATTGAAAAGGGTTTTACTGTCATTAATGCACCGAAATCGGTTAGTGTGATATTGGGTGAATTCAAGATTATACTTGCGGTAGGCATGGATGTCAAGAATAGAAGAAATTCACTTTTTCTTAGATATGGAACAAAGCATTTGGAAGCAAATAACATGGGATATACTTTTGCTTAACCTAAAGGTTGACAATGCTTGCTGTTGCTCTCCGGGGAATATTCTAATTTTAACATGAGCGGTTACAGATCTTTCGGATGGACAGGTTGCTGCGACTATCGCTCGTGAGGTAATTGAGAAATTGATTCCTACTTATTTAAATTGTAGTTATGTCTTTTTTATTAGATTGGACATCGTGTGGCGAGCATAACGGCGGCGACATTTTAGTTATCATGTTGGATACTTATATTATATCTCGTGGGTCATCCACACCTTCTTGTCTAGTTGGATCTTTCAAGCGATATTTAAGACGTTGCGCATTCTTGATAGAAGGTAAAAATAACTCCTTATTTTGTAGGGCCGGCAAAATTTTCAAATCCATTACCAACCAACATGTGTACCAACCGTATCAATTATAATTGACACGTAGAAATTGGTATATCGAAATGTTGGTACGGTACTACCGTACCAATTATGTCAAATTGATTGGTACACGGTACATATATTTAAATTGGTTGGTATACCTATATATATATATATATATGAAAATTAATATTTTAGAAAAATTATAACTGGTACACGGTATACCAACCAATTTAAATATATGTACCGTGTACCAACCAATTTGACATAATTGGTATGGTAGTACTGTACCAACATTTCGGTATACCAATTTCTATGTACCAATTATAATTGATACGGTTGGTACACATGTTGGTTGGTATGGATTTGAAAATTTTGCCAGCCCTACAAAATAAGGAGTTCTTTTTTACCTTCTATTGAAGAATGAGTGTGCCCTTAATATCGCTATGAAAGATCCAACTAGATAAGAAGGTGCGGATGACCCAATGAGATACAATAGAAGTATCCAACATGGATAACTAAAATGTCGCTCGCCGTCATGCCTCGCCACACGATGTCCAATCTAATAAAAAAGAAAAAACAACAATTTAAATAAGTAGGAATCAATTTCTCAATTACCTCATGAGCGATAAGCGATAGTCGCAGCAACCTGTCCATCCGAAAGATCTGTAACCGTTCCTGTTAAAATTAGAATATTCCCTAGAGAACAACAGTAAGCAATTGTCAACCTTAGGTTAAGCAAAAGTATCTCCCATGTTATTGCTTCCAAATGTTTTGTTCCATATCTAAGAAAAAGTGGATTTCCTCTGTTCTTGACATCCATGCCCACCGCAGGTATAATCATGAATTCACCCAATATCACACCATCCGATTTCGGTGCATTAATGACAGTAAAACCCTTTTCAATGCCTAAATCATTGTAGAGGGTTCTAAGTAACCTATTCAAAATTGTATGAACTCTCTTATGATTTTTATTATCCAGACCGACTAGTAGGGTGGTTTTCTCGGAAGCCCCTTCGATACCCTTCCATAGGTATGCGCCGTAACATCTTTCAAAAATATTGGAAGAATAAACAAAGTGGGGTTTGTGGGGGTAGGGAACCCTTTCAACGCTCCCAATCACAATTAGGATGGCAATCCCACAAGTCAGATATTTATGATTCTTGATGAGTTGAACTTGGAGATGGCCAAATGGGCCGGCCAGGCCCGTCCCGACCTGTCCGCACGTGGGACGGATCAAAGGCCGTCGGCCCGTGTGGCCAAACGGTTCTAAACCCGGCCCAGCTTGTCCCATTTTTCATGCCCAAGCCCGCCCGTTTGGCCTGGATATGAGGATCTACGGGCCAAACGGGTTTACCAATTTTTTTATTTTTTATTTTAGAAAAAAAAATCAGAAAAATATTAAAAAAATAAAAAGTAATTTAGTATTTAATAAGATATTTTTTAAAATATAAAATCACTTGGACATAAAAAAAATTAGTTGTTTTAAATATTAAAAAAGATATAAAATAATTAAACAAATGAAAGTATATAAAAGAAAAGAGGGGACAGACTACCATTTATTTTTATTTAATTTTTAAATTTTTTATTGACTAGGAAAAGCGGACTGGACGGGTTACGGGCCACGGGGCACATGCGGGCCGGGCAAGCGGGCCACGGGCCAACGGTCCGTGCGGACCTCCCACGGATTTGGGCCCATTTTGGCCATCTCCAATATATATATATATATGAAAATTAATATTTTATAAAAATTATAATTGGTATACGGTATACCAACCAATTTAAATATATGTACTGTCTACCAACCAATTTGACATAGTTGATACGGTAGTACCGTAACAACATTTCGGTATACCAATTTCTACGTACCAATTATAATTGATACGGTTGGTACACATGTTGGTTGGTATGAATTTGAAAATTTTGCCAAACCCTACAAAGGAGTTCTTTTTACCTTCTATTGAAGAGGGAGCTTGCATACCGGAAGAGGGTGGCAAAGGTTTTGGAACTATACGACGGATCCATGGATGGTCTCAAGCCTTTAGAGGTCAGAAACTTTCACATTTTTTTATTTTTTCATTCTTGACCTTTTGCTTATGGAAGTTTATATGCATGGCCTATTTGTTGTTTGTCTCAGGTGCCTTCATTGAATCAAAAACCATGTCCAAGTGAAAAGACGTCAGAGCTAAGACTAAATAATATGAGGATGGAGTTAGCATGAGGTACATGAGGTACTACGCATACACATGATACATTTTTTCCTGGCTACTTTATTTAGATTTTGTATTTTATTTTTTGAATCAGGGTACTTTATTTAGTTTCCCACTTATATATAGCGTGTAAATTTTAATTTCTATAATTTTATTCAAAGTGTGTAACCTTTAATACTCCCTCCGTCCCTGAAAGATTGTCCCATTTGCCATTTTGAGTTGTCCCAAAAAGTATGTCCCATTTCTAAACTTAGGCATGAATATTAGTGCAAATCTACTAAGGTACAAGAAGGTGAAGCTCTTCCTTAATAATTGCAAAATGTATAACAGGACAATCTTTTAGGGACGGAGGGAGTATCATACAAAATTAATAGTTAAGACTAAATAATATGAGGATAGAGGTGTAGTGGGTGATTTTTCAAATATGTGCTTTTTATACATTGAATGTCCACATTTCATTTTAAGGGACACTCTGAAAATATGTGCTTTTTAATAGTATATGCTTTTTATACATTGTAATGGCAAAGATACAAAAATAGTCTTATTATCTACTTTCTATACATTTATTTTTATGATAATAAAATGAATACCAATTTTTTTTTCCTTGCAAAAACACATTTAGGGACAGTTTTTTTGCAAAAAAGACGTTCAATTTGGACAAAAAATTCTTGAATTTGGACATTCGTTAGGGAGAGAGGGGTATTTGTTTTGCGGTTATTATAGATCTGTAATATAATTTAGATGCTTGAAACCTTTACCGTCCTTAACCTAACTCAAAAATCTAAATTGCAGATTTCCAACAACAGATTTCAAGATGCGATATTCACCGAGATTCTCATCAACTGCAGAGTAAGTTTGACTTGAATCATAAAATCAGTTTGTTGATACTCCCTCCTTTTTCTTAGAAAAGAAAAACAATGGTAGCATATTTTTTTTTGGAGAACCAGGACGGTAGGACGGTACCTGAGAGGATTTTATTAATCACAAAAAAATTTAGAAAGAGATATATGTAGCATTTGGTAAGCATTTTTGCACTTCGTTAAAAGTTAGAAAGAGATATATGTAGAGTCAATTCTTCAATAACCCTTTGTCTAAACATTAATTCTTAAAGATGGTGAGGCATTTTCCCAATACCTCTAAAACCCCTACCACAATACGCCCCTATTCCCCCGAGCTCCATGCCATTACTGTGCGTCCCAGTCAAAAAATTACAGCCAACTCTAATCATCACCTATCAGAGTAAATAGCCAACTATTAGAGCCAAAATAACTTTGATAGCCAACTATCAGAGTCGAAAAAACTCTGATAGATGGCTCTCCGAGCCAGAAAAACTTGATAGTTGGTTCTCAGAGTTAAAATGTGAGAGATTCAGGTAAATAGCTCTAAGAGTTGTATCTCATACCAAAATTTAATTTTGAGATATAACTTTCAGACTCAATTTCTCAACCCAAAACCAACATAAACAACCTCAAACTCAAAACTGTTATATCGTTATAGGGAAAATGACAAAAACAAAACTCTGATACATTGCTACAAAACCTGTTTTGAACCAATTTCAAATCCAATATTGAGATTACATAACAAACTCCTTACTGTCAATGAGATAAACACCTCCCAGGCTTCATTGCCGTTGATCAACATCTTGATTCCCTGAAATTTATGTGTGGACAGAATACCTTTTTCAGTGTCATTGCCTTTCTGGGGATTGATTGCCGGTGTGAACATTCAAACCTAGGGTTTATTCTGAGTTGATGCACCTCACGATCGAGCCTAGAAGCAACCACTTTGGACAACAACAAAGGAGGTCGTAGGTGAAACAGAGCGAGCACGGCTGTTGGTTGCCGAGGAAGAAATAGAGAGGCTAGAGAGAAGAGATAGCACGCGAGGGAGTGGGGATTGACGAATCTTAGGTCGGAGTTTGACGTGACAGTGTGAATGAAGGAGACGACTAGAGAAAACCAAGAAGGGCGTCACCGGATGGAGAGGATGGTTGCCGGTGATGTGGAGTTGGCGCTGGGAAATATGCTAAATAGTAAATAGACAGAAGGGGAGCCGTTGAGCATTTTTTAGGGTTGGATGGCGAAGGGTAGTTTAGGGTTTACATTTTTTCATTTAACGTGTGAGGACTGAGTAGGGGTGGAAATGGTTCGGTTTAGCTCGGTTTGGACAAATTTTGAAGTCAAACCGCTAGCATCGGTTTGGAGAAATTTCAAACCGAGCTAAACCATAAAAAAATTCAGACCGAGCTAAACCGAACTGCTATGGTTCGGTTTGGTTCGGTCTAAACCGCGGTTTGATTTGCGGTTTGGACCGGTTCAAACCGCGATCTAGACCACGGTCCAAACCGCATTTCAAACCATAACTTTTTTTGTTAACCATTTTATGACTAATGAATATAAATAAGTACTTAGAATAAATACAAGTATAACTTGATTACTTTGAAACTAAAGTACCAAATACCAATCACCAAACAACAATCATATACAATCTTTAAAGTAGAATACAAAACATACCATATGAAAATTACAAACAACAATCTTAAAGTATCAATTACCAAACAACAATCTTAAAGTATCAATTACCAAACAACAATCTTAGAGCTATCAAGGAAAACTCTACTATAATTCTTGCAGCAGCACATTAAATGTAAACATAATGGTTCGGTTTCACGGTTCAAACCGCGGTTCGGTCTTAAACGGTTTAGCACGGTTCGGTTTAGGAGTGTCAAACCCCAAGCTGAGCTGAACCACATGGTTTGTTAATTTCTCAAACCGAGCTAAACCACTTATGTCTAAAAACCAAACCAAACCACGCGGTTTGGCTCGATTCGACTCCAAACCGCGGTTTGAACCTAACCATTTCCACCCCTAGGACCGAGGAGTCTTGGGGCAATAAACATTCCCCTTGGTGGATCTGAGGGAAATTGAAGAAATAGCCTGTCCTCATAAAGAGTTATATTGATTTTGAGGGTCCTTATGGGAATAATTCCAAGTATATACGTTTTATTTTCTTTTTAATTAATAATATGATGAATAAAATTGTGTTCGTCACTAAAAGTTTTTCACCATTTTTTTCACTATTCATTCTATATTTGCAAAACTAAATGTTTAGAAAGTGGATAACAAGAATATTTTTACCATCTTTGCCATTAACTTGTGTAAATAGTAAGCATTTTCAGAAGATACTCAAAATCTAAATGAAATGTTGATCCGTGATGCTGCCAGAACAACCATTCTGTCCAAAACTTGTGTTTGATGAGAAATTCTTCCAAGAAATTCTTATTAGACACGAACAATCCATTCTATATGAGTTTACAAAGGCCATCAGTAAAGCATTTTCATTTCATGGTGGTTTCCTAATATATTTCCGGAGATTGATCAATGGATGCTATTCTTGTCAAGAAACGGGATCAAAGAACTTGAGATTGACAATTCAAGCCCGACACCCTACACCGTGCCTTGTTGCATCTTTCCATGCTCGTTGTCAAATTTGAAGCTGCGTAATTGCAGATTGAAGCCACATAATGAATTTGAAGGCTTCCAACATCTAGTTAGCCTTGAGCTGGTAAGAGTTTTATTTTGTGCCACCATGTCGGCAACCCTACTACAAAATACCCCAAATGCTGAAGAAGTTAGCAATCACTGGCATGCAACATATTGATTGGCAATGGTTTGCAAACAAAAAACAACTCAAATATGTGCGTATAGAGTTGGGCATGGAAGTCAAATATGTTGAACCAACTGCCAATATGATGGAGTTTCTTAAGGATATCCCGAAAGTTGGAGAGCTCTATTTGAATGGATTTTCTCGAGGTATTATTTAGTAGTAACATTATCAAATGTTGTGATTTAGTTTATTTATTTATTCCCAACTGATTCCTTTTATGTTTGTTCTGATGTTCTTTGAAGTACCTAGGTACAAGCAATCCCCTCAAACACCAGGACCTATCAATTACACAGATTATGATACATAATTTGTTAGTTGATCAGATTCCATGCCTGCTTTGCTTGCTTAAACATTGCCCCAGCTTGATGTCACTTCAACTAGAGGTATATATGCTTTCTTATTCTTCCCTACATACAATTTTTTTTTTAGTTAAAGTTTCCTATGATATTTATCTTGAACCTCTTGCATTCCCCTTAAAGAGTGTGATAAATTTTAGTACTCCCTCCGTCCCAAAATGAATGTCCAAAAATTTGCCATTATGTAGATGGGTGCATCAGGGAGGAACAAGGAGAAGAAGATGGTAGAATATTTGGAGCAATTCAATTGGTTGGATGTAAACTTGGAAAAGCTTCAAACGGTGAGCATAAGAAATGTGGGGGACAATAAAGCTGAACTAGTTCTAATAAAGCTTCTACTCGAACGCTCTACATGCCTAAAGAGGATGATCATTCAACGATATAGTTTTAGAGATAGTTTTGATTTTTCAGGACAACTATTGAGTTTTCCCCGAGCATCATCAAGTTCAAAAATTATATACCAGGAGGACGACTCCTTTGCAGTTATAGAATCTCTTCTTTCTGGGGAGGGGGAATTCATCTATCCATTATGTTTTGCTTTCATTGCTACTTTTTTGTTTCACCTTTACTTTGAACTTTTCTAGACAATTAAGTTATGGGGACAACTGGGAGGAAGGAAGGATGCAGATACAAGACAATTAAGGTGGATATGATAGGGTGCACAACTGGGTGCACACAAAACCATCTTATCTGCACTCGTGTTTATTGATTTTTTTGTTTTTTTTTTGGAGTCGGACGGACCCCACAACTGTAGTTGGAAGCATCATCTATTCTTTTCATTGATGGATGCTCATTTTTTTCTTGTAATTCCTCTGTTCCGGAATGGCTTTCATTGTCAATTGGCCAATCGACATTTTAACTCTCGTAGTTTGCTTAAACTTTGGTTTTAACCATTTTACTTTATATACTCACTCATTTTCTTCCAAAAGATTAAAGTACGAGGGTTAAAACGGTAATTTTCACTACTTTGAGGTAAATGAGTGCGTATCTAAAGTAAAAGAGTTAAAATTACTAAAAAATTCACAATGATGGTTAAAATCGAAGCTTAAGCAAAGTAGATGGTGTAAAATATCGAGAGGCCTTGTCAATTCAATGAAATTTGGCTATAGTTTTATGAAAATCTAGCTATTTTTATGCATTTTTAGGAATAGTTATCGATTTTCAATTATAAATAATGTCGATAACAATTTTTTTTAAAATTATTTAAAGATACATGGGTTTCATAAATTTTGGTCAATCTTTGATTAAGTTGGTCATAAAATAAAAATGAAAGTTAGATAATTTTTTGGACAAATATGTGTATCTAGGAATAACATGGAAGCGTGACACTTTTAGCCAACCAAAAGCCTGATTGATTCCCCGTTGTTCAACGGCCGTGTTCGGGCTTAGCCTGGCTCCGCTTAGGAAATCAAGCGGATCAGGCTGTCCCATAAAAAAAATGTTAAAATAAAAGAAAAATTAAAAATGGGCAGTTGCCGTGCATTTTGAAATTTACCATCAGATCATGTATTCTTAGATAAATGCGAGTGTACTAGACAATTTAACTGAAATTAATGCATGTATTCTTAGATAAATGCGAGTGTACTAGACAATTTAACTGAAATTAATGCATGCAACTCAGTTAAATGATGTGGCATGCTTTCCTCCATCCATCTACGTTTTATTTCTCCCCTTTCTTTTTCTTTATTTTTTTCCCCCAAAAATTTTAAAATGAAATATCTTAAAATTCAAAAGTCAAATAAGAATAGAAATCTGATAGCACTGTTGTGTTAGTATCGTCAGGACACGAATCAAACTATTAGTATCAACATATAATCAACATATAATATTAATAAACATATAATCTGAATCACATTTGAGAAGTTGACAGTTGTTTCAAGTTCACAGTTATTTTTCAGAAGTTCACATTTGTTAGTCACAGTTGTTCCAAGAATATCTAAGAGAAGTTTACAGTTGATTTATTTAGGTTTATAATTTTTGCATGAAAATGTCTTCTATTTTACTTATTCACAGTTGTTTTAGTTAAATTCATAATTGTTTTTAGTCTTTTATAACCTCTATTTTTAATGAGATTATTTGACATATTTGTTAAGTTCACAGTTGTTTTTAGTTAAATTCATAGTTGTTTTAGTTTTTTATGGCCTCTATTTTTGCTATTTTATGAGACTATTTGACAAATTTGTTAAGTTCACAGTTGTTTTTAATCTTTTACGGCCTATATTTTTGCTATTTTGTAAAATTATTTGGCATTGTATTTGTTAAGTTTACAATTATTTTTAGTTAAGTTCACAATTTTTTTAGTCTTTTATTTTATGGCCTTTATTTTTGCTATTTTATGAGGAGTTGGTCTTATAAAAAACTAGTTTTTTCTTAAGATAAGGAAAAACGTGTTTTCAAAACAAACGGTGGCATTTTTGTAATTACTGGCAACCATGATAAATGCCAGTGTTAATATTACAAATTCGTGCCATCCTAAGCTCCGATCATCTTCTCTGGCCATCCCAAGCTCCGATCGTTCTCCGGCGTTCACTCAGTTTGAGTATTTTGTAACCTACAATTCGTGCCCTAGTTCCGCCATTAATGTCCATTGTCAACTATGCTTCGTTACATAATTGATTGGTACTTTATTGATTGGTACATAATTAATTGAAGATAACTGTGTGATTTGATTCCATAGCTCTTCGTTTTTTCGTTGGATAAACAAAATGTCCTTCAATAGTGTGGATAAAGGGTTTAATTTGCTGAAGTTTGGGTCAATTCAATTGGGAATTATGTGAATTTGTTTTAAATAATTGCCAGTAGTTGTATAAATAATTGCCAGGGTTATGATAAAAATGTACCAGTGCACGTCTAAAAAAGTGCCAGTTAAAAGCTCTCTTTGTCCAGAAACTTAGTGCCAGTGCATGTGTAACAAAGTGCCGGTGCCAGTGTAAAAAAGTGCCAGTGTTAAGGTAATAAAGTGCCAGTGTTAGTGTATCAAAGTGTTGGTGTTAGTGTAAAACAAGTGCCAGTGTTAGTTTAACAAAGTGCCAGTGTTAGTGTAACCAAGTGGCAGTGTTAGTTTATAAAGTCACTTAATATACATGCACTAGCACTTTTTTACACTGGCACTTATTGATACTACAACGGGCACTTTGT
Organism: Adenophora triphylla var. japonica; assembly: GCA_022495995.1. NCBI lineage: Eukaryota > Viridiplantae > Streptophyta > Magnoliopsida > Asterales > Campanulaceae > Adenophora > Adenophora triphylla. The sequence goes on from JAFEMH010007313.1 coordinate 43,019, forward strand.
TACACTAACATTTTAGCTGGCTCTCAAAAACACAAGCACTGGCATTCAAAAACGCATGCACTGGCATTCAAAAACACATGCACCGGCACTCAAAAACACATACACTGGCACTCAAAAACACTGGTAATAATTTTTGTTGGCTCTAAAAAACACAAGCACTGGCATTCAAAAACACATGGACTGGCATTTGAAAACACACACTGGCACTCAAAAACACATACACTGGCACTCAAATTCCCACATGCACTGACACTCAAAACACATGCACTGGCACTCAAAAACACATACACTGGCACATCAAATCCCTAGCACTGGCACATCAAATCTCTAACACTGGCACATCAAATCCCCACCAACAGCAAACAACAAATCCTTCCCAACATTCATAAATTCACAACAGCAAGCAGCAATACACCCCTTCTTCACTCTCTCCCTCTCCCACAAAATCAATCAATCAATCGATTACCATTCTTGACAAATTCACAATGAATCCATTCAATCAAAGCCAACAGCAAATCCTTCCCAATGTTCATAAATTCGTAAAAATCAACAAACAAAAACCCTAATTAACTCCCAATAAGCAAATTCGAACCTTGAGATAACACTAATTGAGATCGAATTTATGATCTGAATTCACAATTGCGATTTCTTCAATGGCGATTGTTGACAGTGACGGGGCGGGAGAGACGGTATGAAGAAAGTGAAAGAGTCGACGACGTAGTCTAAAAACACGTTTTTTGTTAAGCTTCAAAAAAACGCGTTTTTTACAAGTTTTTGGCTTTTATGAGAGTATTTGATAAATTTATTAATTTTTGCATGAAAATGTCTTCTAATTTACTTAATTCACAGTTGTTTTTAGGCTTTTATGGGTCTTTATTTTTGCTATTTTATGAGATTATTTGACATATTTGCTAAATTCACATTTATTTTTTGTTAAGTTCGCATTTATTTTAGTTAATTACACAATTGTTTTTAGTTATTTAACAATTTTATTGAAATGTAAGCAATCAGAAAATAAATGTAATTATCAATACGAACTAGAGTGTAGATATCTTACAACTTTTTATTGAATTGATCTTTTCAAAAATAATCAACAAAACCAGCTAATTTCCTGACTTTTCATAGTCATATCCATCCCCAAAGAGAGATCCCACTTCAAACACTGAGGGCTCGTTTGGGTTGCCTGATAAGCAATTAGCAATATTATTAATGATGAGATTATTATGAAAGAGATTAATAATATTTTCCTGAGATTAGTATAATTAGTGAGGGAATTAAGATCTAATCCCAATAAATCGGCTTAATTATCCAGATGCCTAATTTACAACCAAACACCCTCTTAATAAACCTTATTAATCCTGATGAATATTATCTCGTCTTAAGCCTCCTAACCAAACAGCCCCTAAGAAATTAATTTTAGTTATCCCAACAATTATAGTGTTCACATTTATCAAAGTTGTTTTGTAATTTCTAATTAGACAATAGTCAACAAAATATAGTTGTTCAATCCTCTTAAGAAAATTTTCTATCAAGAAAAACACTTCAAATGCACACTCTATTATTGGACCTTAATTTGAACAATAGCACATCAACTATTTTGTGTAATGGATGTAAGAGTAGCAATTATTACTAAACTAGAATAAGCCCGTGTTCGAGGACACGTTAATTTTTTTATTTTTATTTTTAATTAAGCCCGTGTTCGAGGACACGTTTTTTTTTTGTTTTTTTTATTAAAAAAAAAATTTAAGGGCAAAATGGGAAAGGGACAAATTAGTGAGGGCAAAATGGGAATTTCGGTACTTGGTATTGTTCAAACAATTGTAACACTCGGGTCTAATTTATACTATAGATTACAATATACACAAAGGGGAAACAAAATGAGGTACAATGGATTCAATAAACAAAGGCTTAATTAGGGACTCCGATTTCTAGTTCTAGGGTTTCAATTTTGAAGAGTGTGTGAATGTGTGTGTGTGTTTTTTTTCAGTGAAAATCAGAGGAGGTCGCGGGAGGTGGGAGAAGGGAGGGGGTCGCTGAGGAAGGGGAGGGGTCGCCGGAGGAGGGGAGGGGAAGGGTGGTCGGAGATGGGGAAGGAGTGGTCGGGGATGGTGAGGAAGGGGATACAGGGAGAGAGATATCGTGCGTGTGTTTGTGTGTCATTAAACTAGCGAGAGAATAGGTGAAATTTTGATTCTGATAGCGAATTAGGAGGATAAATTTCAAAATCTCCGTCTTAATTTAATTGGTCGATTGTCTATGGGGGAAGAACCCGATAATTTTCCCCCCAAAAAAAGGCAATATAAACATTTTAATGGAATGATTAGGAATGAGAGTCATAATTCATTTTCGATTATCCATGCAATACTAATGCTCCGTTTGTTTGGGGGAAAATGTTTTCCGAAAAACATTTTCCTCATTTTCCGGTGTTTGTTTCGCACCAAAAAATGGGCAAAACTTCATTTTTATCTTATTTTCCGGAAAACGTTTTCATTTTCCGGAAAACATTTTGCCAGAAATCATTTTCCGGAAAATGTTTTACGCTACACAAACGGAGCCTAAGTATTATAGGTTATAAATTCAAAACACTAGACACATCCCCACTCTTCTTATTTTACCTTTTTCTTGGATCTCTAAATATACACCCACCTAAATTAACAAAACACATCCACAAACCCAAACTCAATCACACAACTCACACACGCTCTATTTCTCTAGTTGGAACCCTTCTTCCAGCAATATCAGTAGTGATCAGCCGATTTTAAAAACGAATTTCGACGGGTGTGTTCAAACCAATAAAAATGTTCGGATGATAGCAGCCGAACAGTAACATTTCGGCTGGTTATGGCCGATTCTTCAAGGATGGATCGATCTTTAGTGGCCGATGTCATGGTCTTTTACGTCGTCGATGGCATTGTGGTGTTGGTGGTGGAGAGAGAATTGGACTGCAGCGGCGGAGGTGAGGGTATCCGAAGAACGGGAGAGAGAATGTATGTGATAATGAACTGAAGAAAATATTTGAAGGGAGGGAGAGAGGGTCTTCTAGTGGTTCCAAAGTTGCTCACTCCTCATTTCGTTAAGAATTGACTCAAGATCATTGGCCCCGGGTTGCTATGTTGATACCGCTTCTGGATTTCTGGCTGGTGATCTCATTTAGTGTTGTAGCTTCTGTAAGAACTCGAGGTGTGCGTGAGAGAGAGAGAGAGAGAGAGAGAGAGAGAGAGAGAGAGAGAGAGAGAGAGAGAGAGAGAGAGGTGAAGTATGGGTATCACATTAATATTACAAGCTGAATTATTCTAGTACATTATATATCAGGTTGATGTGCCCAAGTAGAATAAGGGTTTGTACAATTACAGAAGAATTGACATAAAAAATAAAGCAATTATTACCTTCCTTGATATTGCTCTGTTGTGCAGCTAGTTAAGAAGGTGGTGTATCCATTGCTCTACAACAGCAGGAGAGCCATACCATGGTCTCGATCCATCTTCTGAACCAACAGGAGAGTGGTAAACTCCATCCAAACTAATGTTTAGAGCCCCTTCTAAGTGAGCTGATACTTCTGGCACAACTCCATCACCCCACACTTCTGCCTGACCGCAAACCTGATTTGCTCATGCAAAATATCAAGTCCCACGAGTTACAATGAGAGAAAATAAAGTCGTAAATATCACGTTGTTGACTTTTCTTCATAAATTTTTGTGCTTTAAGGTCACGTGAAAGTGTTTTTACCTGCTTATACCCCTGACCCACAAAGCGAGCACGTAATGTGGGTCCACTTGATTTTGATGTGCTCTCATCATTTACAATAGCAAACTCGGGTACTGGTTCATCAGTTGCAACATAAACAGGAGATGCAGTATCGATTTCAGAGTTACCAAAGAGGCGAGCGCCTTTGATATACCTGCAGTTTAGATACCCTATTCAAACTTCTTACTCCATCACTAAATGAATAGCCAAATTTCATTTAGGGGACATTATGGAAATGTTTACTTCTTGTACAATTAAATGGCAAAGATGCATAAATATTTTTGTTTTCCACTTTCCGATCATTTAGTTTTGCAAGTATAAAGTGACTAGTCAATTTTTTTTGGTAAAATAACATTTAGGGATAAAGTTTTTTCCAAAAATGACATTCATTTCGGGACATAAATTTCATGAAAATGGACATTCATTTAGGGATAGAGGGAGTACAATATTGCAGGGAGGGTTACAATTGATACTCCCTCCGTCCCAAAATGAATGGTCATTTGGATTTAAGGGCCATTTTGAAAATCTTGATTTTTAGTAGAAAAAATGCATAAATTTTCATGCTAATCACTTTCAAAAAAATGCATAAATTGATACGGTTGGTACACATGTTGGTTGATATGGATTTGAAAATTTTGCCAGCCCTAACTAAAACTTACTCTCTCTGTCCTAAATTAAATGTCTTTTTTGTCTGAAAATGAAGTATCTTTTGAAACTTTATCTTTGAAAAACTGTCCCAAAATGAATGGTCATTTGGATTTTAGGGACAGTTTTTCAAAGATAAAGTTTCAAAAGATACTTCATTTTCGGACAAAAAAAACATTTAATTTAGGACAGAGAGAGTAAGTTTTAGTTAGGGCCGGCAAAATTTTCAAATCCATATCAACCAACATGTGTACCAACCGTATCAATTATAATTGGTATGTAGAAATTGATATATCAAAATGTTGGTACGGTACTACCGTACCAATTATGTCAAATTGGTTGGTACACGGTACATATATTTAAAATTGTTGGTATACCGAGTACCAATTATAATTTTTTAATATATATATATATATATATATATATATATATATATATATATATATATATATATATACATATACTCCCTCCGTCCCAGCCCAGTGTAAACTTTTGGTCAACTTTGATCAACTTTGACCAATAGTTTAAGGCCATAATAATGATCCTAATAAAAATCCAAAAAATGTTATTGTTAATATTATTAAGCGTGATACAATAACAAATTTTTATTAGGATCATTATTATGACATTAAATTATTGGTCAAAGTTGACCAAAAGTTTTACACTGGGCTGGGACGGAGGGAGTATATATAATGGGACCAAATCCGTGGGAGGTCTGCACGGACCGTTGTCTGTGGCCTGTTTGGCCCAGGCCCGTCCAGTCCGTGGCCCGTAACCCGTCCAGCCCGCTTTTCATACGTGACGGGCTTGGATCAAAGAAATTTGTACGGATCGGGCTTTGGCCCGCGGATAAGAAGATCCGTTTGGCCCGTTAACAAAGAGGTCCGCACGAACCTCTTTGTAAATGCCTAAAATGTCCTCGAATAAATAAAGTCTAAAATATTATTTCCTAGTCAATAAAAAATTTAAATAAAATAAAAATAAATATAGGGCAGTCCGTCCTCTTTTCTTCTATATACTTTCATTTGTTTAGTTTTTTTCTATCTTTTTTAATATACCTTTTTATAAAAAAAAATCACTAATAAACAAAGTCTAAAATATTATTTCCTAGTCAATAAAATATTTTAAAATTTAAATAAAAATAAAGGGTAGTCTGTCCCTCTTTTCTTTTATATACTTTCATTTGTTTAGTTATTTTCTATCTTTTTTAATATTTAAAACAACTAATTTTCTTATGTCTAAGTGATTTTATATTTTAAAAAATATCTTATTAAATACTAAATTACTTTTTATTTTTTTCATATTTTTTTCTGATTTTTTAAAAATATTGGAAAACCCGTTTGGCTCGTGGATCTTCAGATCCGGGCCAAACGGGAAGGCTTGGGCATGGAAAATGGGATGGGTTTAGGACCGTTTGGCCACACGGGCTTGGATCCGTCCCGCCCGTGGACAGGTCCGTACGTATCGGGCCGGCCCGTTTGGACATCTCCAAGTTCAACTCATCAAGAATCATAAATTTCTGACTTGCGGGATTGCCATCCTGATTGTGATTGGGAGCGTTGAAAGGGTTCCCTACACCCACAAACCCCACTTTGTTTATTCTTCCAATATTTTTTAAAGATGTTATGGCGCATACCTATGGAATGGTATCAAAGGGGCTTCCGAGAAAACCACCCTACCAGTCGATCGAGATGATAAAAATCATAAGAGAGTTCATACAATTTTGAATAGGTTACTTAGAACCCTCTACAATGATTTAGGCATTGAAAAGGGTTTTACTGTCATTAATGCACCGGAATCGATTGGTGTGATACTGGGTGAATTCAAGATTATATATGCGATGGGCATGGATGTCAAGAACAGAGGAAATCCACTTTTTCATTAGATATGGAACAAAGCATTTGGAAGCAATAACATGGGAGATATTTTTGCTTAACCTAAAGGTTGCCAATGCTTACTGTTGCTCTCCGGGGAATATTTTAATTTTAACAGGAGAGGTTACAGATCTTTCTGGACAGGTTGCTGCGACTATCGCTCGTGAGGTAATTGAGAAATTGATTCCTACTTATTTAAATTGTTGTTTTTTCTTTTTTATTAGATTGGACATCGTGTGGCGAGGCATGACGGCGAGCGACATTTTAGTTATCCATGTTTGGATACTTCTATTGTATCTCACTGGGTCATCCGCACCTTCTTGTCTAGTTGGATTTTTCATAGCGATATTAAGGGCACACGCATTATTCAATAGAAGGTAAAAATAACTCCTTATTTTGTAGGCAGGCAAAATTTTCAAATTCATACCAACCAACATGTGTGCCAACCGTATCAATTATAATTGGTACGTAGAAATTGGTATACCGAAATTTTGGTACGGTACTACCGTACCAATTATGTCAAATTGGTTGGTACACGGTACATATATTTAAATTGGTTGGTATACCGAGTATCAATTATTTTTTTTAAATATTAATTTTCATATATATATACTCCCTCCGTCCCACCTCACTTGACACCCTTGAGGTGGGCACGAGAACTAAGAAAAAAGAATAAAATAAAAGAAATGTGTGGTAGAAAATGAAGAGAGATAATGAGTGGGGTAAATAGTAGTGTTGGTTGAATAAATTGAGTGGTGGAAAATGAAGAGAGAGAATGAGTGGTGGGGTAGAGTGAATATAAAATTATAAAAAGTAGGCTATTTTGGGAAGTGTCAAGTGAGCTGGGACGGCCCAAAAATGAAAATAAGTGTCAAGTGAGGTGGGACGGAGGGAGTATATATAGATATTGGAGATGGCCCAAAAATGGAGATGCCCGTATGAAAAGCGGGCAGGACGGGTTACGGGCCACGGACTGGACCAAACGGGCCACGGACAACGATCCGTGCGGATATATATATATATATATATATATATATATATATATATATATATATATAATATTTAAAAAAAATTATAATTGGTACTCGATATATCAACCAATTTAAATATATGTACCGTGTACCAAGCAATTTGACATAATTGGTACGGTAGTACCGTACCAACATTTCGGTATACCAATTTCTACATATCAATTATAATTGATACGGTTGATACACATGTTGGTATGAATTTGAAAATTTTGCCAGCCCTACAAAATAAGGAGTTATTTTTACCTTCTATTGAAGAATGCGTGTGCCCTTAATATCGCTATGAAAGATCCAACTAGACAAGAAGGTACGGATGACCAATGAGATACAATAGAAGCATCCAACATGGACAACTACAATAGAAGCATCCAACATGGACAACTAAAATGTCGCACGCCGTCATGCCTCGCCACACGATGTCCAATCTAATAAAAAAGAAAAAACAACAATTTAAATAAGTAGGAATCAATTTCTCAATTACCTCATATGCGATAGTCGCAGCAATCTGTCCATCCAAAAGATCTGTAACCGCTCATGTTAAAATTAGAATATTCCCCGGATAGCAACAGTAAGCATTGTCAACCTTTAGGTTAAGCAAAAATATCTCTCATGTTATTGCTTCCAAATGCTTTGTTCCATATCTAAGAAAAAGTGGATTTCCTCTGTTCTTGACATCAATGCCTATAATCTTGAATTCACCCAATATCACACCAACCGATTCCGATGCATTAATGACAGTAAAACCCTTTTCAATGCCTAAATCATTGTAGAGGGTTCTAAGTAACCTATTCAAAATTGTATGAACTCTCTTATGACTTTTATCATCCCGACCGACTAGTAGGGTGATTTTCTCGGAAGCCCTTTTGATACCCTTCCATAGGTATGCGCCATAACATCTTTCAAAAATATTGAAAGAATAAACAAAGTGGGGTTTGTGGGTGTAGGGAACCCTTTCAACGCTCTCAATCACAATCAGGATGACAATCCCATAAGAAATTTATGATTCTTGATGAGTTGAACATGGAGATGGCCAAACGGGCCTGGACGGTACGGACCTGTCCACGGGCGGGACGGATTCAAGCCCGTATAGCCAAACGATCCTAAACCCGGCCCGGCCCGGCCCATTTTTCATGCCCAAGCCCGCCCGTTTGGCCCGGATCTGAAGATTCACGAGCCAAACGGGTTTTCCAATTTTTTAAAAAAATCAGAAAAAATATGGAAAAAATAAAAAGTAATTTAGTATTTAATAAGATATTTTTTAAAATATAAAATCACTTAGACATAAGAAAATTAGTTGTTTTAAATATTAAAAAAGATAGAAAATAACTAAACAAATGAAAGTATATAATAGAAAAGAGGGACGGACTACCCTTTATGTTTATTTAATTTTTAAAATTTTTTATTGGCTATGAAATAATATTTTAGACTTTGTTTATTAATAATTTTTTTTATAAAAAGGTATATAAACAAAGATAGAAAAAAACTAAACAAATAAAAGTATATAGAAGAAAAGAGGAACGGACTACCCAATATTTAATTTTTATTTTATTTAATTTTTTTATTGACTAGGAAATAATATTTTAGACTTTGTTTATTTGAGGACATTTTAGACATTTACAAAGAGGTCCGTGCGGACCTCTTTGTTAACGGGCCAAACGGGCCACGGACCAAACGGATCTTCTGATCCGCGGGCCAAAGCCCGATCCGTACGAATTTCTTTGATCCAAGCCCGTCCCGTATGACCCGTATGAAAAGCGGGTTGGACGGGTTACGGGCCACGGACTGGACGGGCCCGGGTCAAACGGGCCACGGACAACGGTGCATGCGGACCTCCCACGGATTTAGTCCCATTTTGGCCATCTTCAATATATATATATATTTGAAAATTAATATTTTAAAAAAAATTATAATTGGTACTCGGTATACCAACCAATTTAAATATATGTACCGTGTACCAACCAATTTGACATAATTGGTACGGTAGTACCGTACCAACATTTCGGTACACCAATTTCTACATACCAATTATAATTGATACGGTTGGTACACATATTGGTTGGTATGAATTTGAAAATTTTTCCGGCCCTAGTTTTATTTATGTCAATAAATGCCAGATCAGATCAAGTGGCGTGATGGTCTTTTACAATGTGTAAGGCCTCTAGAATAACCTTCTAAGCTGTCTTTAAACTACTGGCACCAGCCTATGGAAGGCAAACCTTAGTTTAGATCCTAGTTCACAAGATATACACTCCCCCTGTCCCAAAAAGACTATCCCATTTGACAAGTCAACGTTGTTATGGACTATGCTATATACGTGCTTGTATAGCGTTAAAGTACACTTATAACTATTGCTACTTTTAGAAATGGAACAAGCTTTGGGGGGCAAACCAAAAAGAAAACTACGACATTTTTTGGGGGACGGAGGGAATATATGTTCTATTTGACTATCTTATGAACAATCTTTCACCAACTGTTAAGAAAGTACATGCATCCAAAACAACTCAATCATGTCTATATATAGGTAATACTTGCAAGTTGACATGCAAAGGATTGTCTGAGTACTAACGATTTGTGACCATTGCATGTACCATTCATGGATATCTGCTAGAAATACTATCTCTCAGGCATTTGAATCTTATGGCTTCATAATAACTTAAACAGCATCCCTGAATCATTTCCCTGATATTCTTTCCTGATGTTCACTATGTTGAAAATTTGAGTTGGAGAGAAATTTGTATACTATTTTGATTTGCATTTTCCAACTGCAAATGATTTTCGGTTTACGAATCTATGGATATGCTCCAGGGAGTATGTATTTCTTACTCCATATTCGAGATGAAAATGATTCGTAAATTCAAAATTTTGTTTTTTAAATGTACCTGCCAGCGATACATACATATTTCAATTCTGGAGTGTAGACAGCTTTTCTGCATTGTTTTTCAACATAATCTAAGAGACCTCTTGTCTGATCAATTACTCCAGGCAAACCTTTTGGTGGTGCCCTGAAAGGCAAAGGTTAAAAATGTTATCTCCCTGAGAAAGAAGTTAAGATACTCCCTCCGTCCCTAAATAAATGATTATTGAAAAAAAAAATGGTAAAAAAACAATTTGAGACAAAGCTTTTCCCAAAAAGGACATTTATTTTGGGATGCAAATTTCTTGAAAATGGATATTCATTTAGGGACGGGGGAAGTATTATATAACTAATGCTACATGAGAAAACTCAAGTAACATGAACAAGATTGTAACACGATGATCCATACAGATGAGGAGATCCCAGAGTCAAAAACAAGGAAATATTGGAGAACCCAAATTCTTCCATGTAAACCCGACCTAGCCATCCTCCTGCAGAGTGTCCAATTATTGATAAAGTCCCACCTACAATAAGATCTTCCTCATCATGGGACTATGGCTTTTTCCTATCAAATATAAAAGCCAATTCAGGTAATATGTAAAACCCCCAACAAGGAACATAGTTTGGCAGTAGCAAAGGAGATTTTTTTTTTTTTTTTGAGCAGCGATGTTCATAAGAAGGTGCGAAAAGAGAAGGCATGACTGACTAGCAAATATGCCAAACAGCAATACAGCCAGACAAACATAAATACAACGGCTAGTGAATTATGCGTGCTTAAGTGCCCTGAGTGCATTTACCGTTCTGAACTACAATAGGCTCACAATATCCTTAACAGGTCAGGCAGAAAGTACCACTTCTACGTATTATTCGCGTCCACTAAAGCAAATGACATCTATGACTGACAATTAAGATTATTTGCAATTCAATGTATATTTACAACAAAAAAAAACAAAAAACTATAACTGCACTCCGCAACTATGACAATAAATTAAAAATTCCATCCAGTAATATGCAATCAACGTAACACCTGATTCTCAAGATAAAAATAATTTAGAGGGGGAACATAGCAAAGTAACAAACTTATAGGAGATAGTAACTGCGTTTGTACGTGTGTGCATATGTTACTAAGCATATCTATATTTATTGAGCGACACTAAATTCATTTGAAAGAACCGTTGCATTTTACTTCCACAACCCACAAGGATATTGCATGTTCTATTCACTTCTTCTGGGATCTTCAAAGCATAGACGCCAGAGCCAATAAAAGAAAAGTCAAATTATATAAGACGAACATATCACCTCACACAACATCCTGATGATTTTAAAAGGAAAATAGAAACAAGATACTATCATAACAGAAGAATCAAAAGCTAAAGTGTTTGATTGTGCATTTTTATTAACTACTCCCCCAAATTCCATAATGATAGTCCCATTTGACTATTCAAACATTTAACAAGATATTTTCATTTCCATCACTAACCTTAACGAGGTTTAATTATTACTTCATTACTCCCTCATCTTCCTTGGTTGACTCTCATCCTCTCCTCTCCCTCTTATTCCTTGATTGACACTTTTGAAACTTCAATGATTTTAATCAATCAATTTTGGACATTGTATTATCTTTTCGGGACAAACAAAAATGGCAAATGAAAACTTCTTAATGGGACGGAGGGAGTTTTTTTTTTTTTTTTTGCCTTCGTCTCTACATAGTTGGCCCCCTTTAATTATCCTTTTAGGCTTTTGGCATTCTCATATCTGTCTCTGCAGAATATGCAGAGTTGGCCTTGGTCCATACATGGTTAGCTCCTCCTTTATCCTTTTAGTATTCTCAGAACAGTGTGTACGGAATCTGCAGAACCTGATTCATCAGTGTGGACCACATATCAAAGCTAGGGACAGAAAGTCTTAGACATGGGGATGATTTTGGAACAGCTGTTGGGATTGGATCCTAAACTGCAAGGGAGAAGAAAAACGTCCGAGGAGATTCTGCGGTGGAGAGCGGCCGCGCTCGTGGTGGAGAGCGACCGCGCTCGTTGGTCAAAATTGGGGCTGGAACTTCGGCAAAGGAGGGCGACCGCGCTGCAGGGGTGCGCGGCCGCGCTGGCGTCGGGGAGTTTGAATCCTGGTCTGATTTTGTTTCCTATTTTGTGTAGATCTCTTCTTAAACTGAGTTAGGGTTCCTTGTATAACTATATAAGCATAATTTCGGCCTAGAACATATTGTAGCAACATATTAGAGAGGTGTCTAATACATAGTGGCTTGGCAATTGCCCCCGGACGTAGTTCACGAGTTGGTGAATGAACCGGGTAAAAAACTCTTGTGTTCTTGTGTGTGATTGTTTCTTTCTTGTACGTGTGGGTGTGTTGATTTCTTTGTTTTGATTGCAACGGAGAGCACCAATTTCACAACAACTGGTATCAGAGCTTTGGTTTGGGAGATTCAAAATCTTTTTCATTAGTTGATTAATTTTGAATTGCGTTCTTGGGAATTTTGGTGAAGCAGTCAAGATGAAGAACTCAATCGAGAAATTCAACGGTGTGAATTTCACGTTTTGGAAGACAAGGATTGAAGACTACCTTTATTGTAAGGATCTTCATGGACCCTTGAAGGCGAAGCCCGAAGACATGTCACAAGGGGATTGGGAGACGTTGGATCGGAAGGCGTTAGGAGCGGTAAGGAGTGCCCTAACCGACGACGTTGCACGGAACGCTATGGAGGCCAAGAAAACGGTGGAGTTGCTACAAACGCCTGGCTTCTGACATGTATGAGAGGCCGTCGAATATCAATAAGGTGCATTTGATAAAGAGGTTTGCGAATGCGAAAATGTCAGAGGGGCAGACAGCGGCAAGTCATATCGGCAATTTCAAAGGTATGGTGGACCAATTGAAAAGTGTTGATATTACTTTCTCCGATGAAGTGCTAGCTTGTTTTCTTCTAAAATCATTGCCTGATAGTTGGGAGGTTACTGTCACAACGATTAGTACGTCGAAAAAAAGATTGGTGTATACGGAGGTTAGAGATCTCGTCCCGCAAGAGGAGTTGCGAAGGAAGGAGAAAAGGGGAGAATCGTCCGTAGATGGGGCCGCACTTAGGGTGGAGAGAAATAGGGGAGACCTAAGGGGAAAAAGGTCAAGTGCTACAATTGTGGTGAATTGGGGCATATCGGTTATATTTGTCCGGGAAAAGGTGGTGGTGCAAACGTGGTGGATGATGGTGGTGATGTATTAATCCTAGGGGAGGAAGCAATCGGGTGAAGATTGGGTGTTGGATTCTGGAGCTTCTTGTCATGCTAGTGGGGATGCAGTAATCAATGAGGCGTTACAAAACCGAGATTTTGGGGTTCTCTATCTTGGTGATGGTCAACCATTGAAGATCAAAGGTAAGGGACGTAATGATGAAGACACCTAATGGGGCTGTTTTACAACTACACAACGTAATGCATGTTCCGGATTTGAGGAGGAGGGTGATTTACGTGGGACAACTTGGCAGCCGAAGGATACGGTGTTTCTTTCATTGGTGGGTCTTGGGAAGTCACAAAAGGGGCTAAGGTGTTGGCTCGTAGGGTTAAGGGGAAGACGTTGTACTCTGCTACAATGTCGTTTTCGTTCGGTGGGAGCAAGAGGCTTAAGAACCGCCTGTTGGTGTAAAAAGGGGAGACATCAAGAATCGGTATGTTGGGGAGGACGCAAAGTTGATCAACGCGGTGTGGATGTCCAAGGGCCCTAACAGAGCGGTTTCGGGACCAAGAATAGTCGATGCAAGAAACAAGGTGTGTCCAAGTTTCAAGGGGAGGCATTGCGAGGAAGGTGGAGTGCGGAGGGAGAAGGCGAAGTTAGACTTGCGGGGAGAAATCAAGGTTGAAGCTGATTTGGGGAGGCAAGAACGATCTAACACGGAGAGGTTGAAACGTCGCTTGGTTTCAACTCGCCTTAGTACTTGAGAAGGTGCGGTAGTGTCAAGCCAATATGGAGGAGGGGGAATGTGTTCGAAGGTCTTTAATCTGTGGTGGGAGTTAATGGGTGATTTTATGTTTGTTAGTTTAGTCTCCGGTGGGAGATTGTTGGGATTGGATCCTAAACTGCAAGGGAGAAGAAAAACGTCCGAGGAGATTCTGCGGTGGAGAGCGACCGCGCTCGTGGTGGAGAGCGACCGCGCTCGTTGGTCAAAATTGGGGCTGGAACTTCGGCAAAGGAGGGCGACCGCGCTGCAGGGGTGCGCGGCCGCGCTGGCGTCGGGGAGTTTGAATCCTGGTCTGATTTTGTTTCCTATTTTGTGTAGATCTCTTCTTAAACTGAGTTAGGGTTCCTTGTATAACTATATAAGCATAATTTCGGCCTTGAACATATTGTAGCAACATATTAGAGAGGTGTCTAATACATAGTGGCTTGGCAATTGCCCCCGGACGTAGTTCACGAGTTGGTGAATGAACCGGGTAAACAACTCTTGTGTTCTTGTGTGTGATTGTTTCTTTCTTGTACGTGTGGGTGTGTTGATTTCTTTGTTTTGATTGCAACGGAGAGCACCAATTTCGCAACAACAGCACCTCAAAGAAAACTGATAATGTAGAGAATTTCATCCTCTTTTCCTCACTAAATGCAGATGAACAAATCCCACTTTCTAATGTCATTTTACACCATTCCTTATACTTGCCGCAATATCATTTTCATTCACCATTTCCACCAGTACTTTGCCTCTCCATCTCCAATTCTCCATCTTTCTCTATCCTTTGCTTTGAATCACTATACATTACTCATGATATTTCATGCTAAGGAGAACAAATCCTAACATCATTTCCACTAATGATGCCAAAAGCAGTTAAGAGTGAAAGATGCGAAAATGGATTCAGGATCTTCTTTATTGACATCTATAAGACATACAGGGTAGAAAAAAGTAGTCGTATTGCTATGGTAGTATTGCTACTTTCACCATCTTAAGATTCTTGACAAGCTTTAGCAATTTCTCTCTCCTTTTCAGATCTCTTGCCTCTTCCACATGGCATGCGACACTTCCCTTTTAACATCATTAACTCCCAATTTGTTACTCCCCCCCCCCCTCTCTCTCTCTCAGACTACAATATTGCACGCATCATCTTCACTGATTCTATAAAGTTGAAACTAACAAAAAAACAATAGGATCAACTTAATACTTGATTCTTGAATACTTGGCTCTATCCTCTTTTGCTAATAATATATTTATATTTATTGATATCTTGGATTGCTATTAAGGAGGACTTATTCCTTGCAGAAAATCTTTACCACCTATTAAGATTCAAATGTAGAATCCCCAGCCCTTGTGCCATCCAGTTTACAGAGCTGAGTTCTTCCAACTAGGAACCTCATTCCATTAACCTTTTCCTGCCTAATTATGTATAGTAGACAATGCTTAACTGATAATAAAGTGTCAATCAACATTAATGAAAAAGCATACTTTGGTGAAGTTAAATATGAGATGAAGGACCTTGAGAATGTTTCAGAGCTTCATTGACAGCCTCCTCAACCCTCTTCAAGTACCTACAACAGTGTATTAGAATTTGGGCTAAATAAAAAACAATGAAATTAATTAACAGAGAAGCCCTAAGTCGGTGAAGGCGTGATGCACAATGAAAAGTACCAATCAAGGACCGGCCGAGGTTGGAGAGTGCCCCGCCAGTAACTGGGGTCTACCAAACCAGCAGCATTCCTCAGCCAATCAATCCTAGAAACATTGGCTACCACTGTTGGCACACCATACCCTTGTAAGGTCAGAGATAATTTTGCATAGTCACCTGTATTGTTCCCTAACCCCTGCAATATATGGGGATTCTTCATACCATTAGTTGTACTTTCAAGTATACACAAATATCTCTCTATGTCTGCATATCCTACTTGAAGAGTCTCAGTATACACTTTCAAGAATGCTCTTTTTGCCTTTAGAATGGTCATTATAACATAACCCCATTTGGTATAACAACTTATGTGCATAATAAATGAAGGATTGACATCTTCTTCTTCTATCAATATCTTTTTATGAGGGATTAACTTGGAGGTCATAAACATGAAAATTACTAAGCTTTGTAGAGCCGCATTCCAGGTTATATTGTCTCAAAAGAGCTCCACAACTTAGATCATGAATTTGATTGGACCGAAATCAGCCTACTTTATTGCTCTGGAGTCTGAACTAGCCAGAAGTATAGACGAGGAGAACCAAACAAAGGAAGAAAGCATAAAAAGACACAAAAATGTTCACCCAGTTTGTCGATACCTTTGAATATGTCTGGGGGCGCTGCCAAGCTAGGATTATGCACTATAATCTCTCAATGTAGCTCACTAGCGCTGGCTCTCTCATATTGCACACACGCACACCCGGCGGGGTACCCCCAGGCACTCTCAGGCTCGCACACAATTTACACCCGTCACTTTAGTTTATACAGGGATACAATAAGTGCCCTAAACCTAATCCAACAATGGGTTTCCTCTTCCTTCTTGGTTTTGGCTCCGGAACCCAACATTATCACCAAGAAAATGTTCAACAAATTCTTGAAATGAAATGAAAAGATTACGCAAATTTACTAGTGTCATATGATAAATATTTGAACTTCAATAATTCCTGAGTAGTAATTTGTTGTTAATTGATGTAAACATACACAGAGTCACACACACGTTCACAATATTTTGTCATACTCCCAATTTGAGGTTACCTAAATAAATGTACCACATTTCCAAATTGAAGCTATAGCTTACAGCAATTTGGAGGAATTATATAGAATCGAAAAAATACATTTGAAAACTTTTCAGTTTTTAAATGAGAGAGGGGTAGTGTAATGAGAGAATTACCGGAAGAATGACCGCCGGGCGATGATCGAAGGAAGATGATGGATCAGACGGATGAACGGCGGAGCATCTGGAACAGCGCCGCCGCTGTCGGAATGACGTTATCTTCGGTGGTGGTGGTGGTGTAGAGAGAGCCAGAGCCATCTTTCCCTCTCCCACAGGCCACAGATAGCACAGCAAAAAGATAACACAACGCCCCCTGCAAGCAAGTACTACTCCATATAAGGATATAAGCTCTACTAGTCCTCCATCTTTTAGTAACTTTATTCTTACCTCCTTCATGTTTTCTTTTGTTAATAAATGACTTGATCTATTACAAAAGTTGCACTTTAAAGTGCTAGAAATTGTATTTGGTGGGATTCAACCCCTGATCTCTCATATTGAAGAAATATCGGATGTCGATTAATTAAGAGCTCTTTGACGATTGACGATTAAATATTTTTCTAAACTTTTTTGTTAACTTTTTAACATTTTGGTAACTTTTTTTAACATTTTTGGATGAAGTAAGGTTATCAGGGCAAATTGAACATATATTCTAACTATAGTGGTTAAAACTACTAAGCTTCATCAAAATAAGGTGATTTAAAGTGTCGAGTGGCCAATATAAAAATATAAAATAGACTAGTATATTGTTCTTAGAATAGTTTAATTATCTAATTAATTAAATGCTTGTACTTTATAATCATAAAATCTATAGTATAAATGGCACCATGCCATGAATAGTACAATGAACAGTTTCAAATGCCAAATTTCCCATTTTGCTCTCACTAAGTTGTCCCTTTCCCATTTTGCCCTTTAAATTTTTTTTTTAAATTAAAACTAAAAATAAAAAAATAAGAGTGTATTTAAAAAATAGCTTTAAATAAAAAATTAACAGGACGAATAATTATTTTATTAAAATGTCGAGGCAAGAGTTTGATTTTTTTCTGTAAGACAATATTGCCCCGTATACTTGGTGCTCAACACAATAATTCTAAAATTTTCGGGCGAACTTCTTGATATCTAGGATCTTCTTAACTTGAATGCAAAGGCTTAGAATGCAATGTTAGTTTGAAAATGCTAGAATGCTTGTTGGATGTTTTTTATTACTGAAACGAGGAGGAGGGGTCAATTATATAGATTTTGAAGAGTTAGAGTGCCTTTTGAAATAGTCACTATTTGCACCAATTGAAATCTGCACCGTTAGATTTGTTCCGGATGGAAGGTGTAGATCAGATGGATCACCAGCCGAATCAAGCCGTGGACCAGACCAAACCCGTTAGAGCCGAACCAGCATTGACTTTGTCAAAAAATTTAAGGCTCCACGACTCCCATCAACCAATGCATACGTGCAAACTCAATGAGCTATTAGAGCACCTTGATTGATATCTCATAGAATGCTCACATTAATAAGGTGCAATGATTTCCTTTTTTTTTTTTAGCAATGCGAAATATGATTTATTTTTTTTCATTCCAATTTCTCTTCAACCATCAATATTAAGTTGCTCACTTCATCAATTAACTAGTAAATCGCTCGTGCTTCGCACGGGTTGATAAGTTCCAGAGGACTAAATAGGTATTTTAACAAATATATTTTACAAAGGAACTTTTTGTTATCTTGATTTATATAACTGATTTCTCCATTTTTTTAAAAAACTATTTGACTCTAAAGTTTGATATATTTACTACCTATTTTTCATGAAATAACATTAAGTTTATATAATATGCAAGTTATATAAATAAAATGTAATCTAGAGATTTTTTATAATTTCCAGATTATTTTACCTACCTACCTACACCCCACCCCTACCCCCCATATCTATAGTATAAATGGAAGGGGTGTTTGCTACAGTGGTATGAACAGTTTCAAGCGGCGAAATTCCCATTTTGCCCTCATACATTTGTCCCTTTCTCATTTTGCCCTTAATTTTTTTTTTTAATTTAAAAAAAAAATTTAAAAAAATAAAAAATTATGTGGCCTTGGACACGAGCATGTGCTAGTCTTCTATATGAAGATAGCTTAATAAAATGAACCTTATGTAATGATAATGATATTTATCAATTAAATTTTCCAAAGATGTTTCGATTGATAAAAAAATCACATTGTTTAACGTTCTAGTATATCCACACATTCGTATGTATTATTTCTAAATGTTTTTGACCATGCACTTCCTTTGACTTGTCATGCTTCCACATTTCAAGACTCTTTCGCAATCCACCTCTTTGTTGATAGATAATATCAATTCAAATAAGTATTTGAAGGAGTGAAATATTTATGACACGTTTAATATTATAATAACTTTATATGATCTTTGTTGATAGATAAAATCAATTCAAATAAGTATTTGAAGGAATAAAATATTTATGTCACGTTTAATATTACAATAACAAATTGCATATATGTAATTTTATTCTTTATAAACAATTTATTCTATACTATTATATAAAAGGGACAAATAATTTTATGACATATTCAAATCTAAAAAAATAATTATTAATTAAAAAAATAAAAGAAAATTAAAATATAAATGAATTACGAAAATATAATCTTAATCAAGATAAAATATAAACATTAAATAAAGGGAAAAAATTCTAACAAAAAGTAAAACTTAAGAGCACAATTTTTATAATAAAATTCATAAGAAAAAATATATAAGAAAAATCAAAGTATAAAATTTTAAAATTTCATATACTATAGTTCTTCACAAATTGTAATAAAAATAAGAAAAACGAAAAATTAAAATGAAAAATTACAAAAACTAAATTAAAAAAATACATTTAATTACGAAACAAAAATCAATATAAAAGCAAAAACTAAATCAAAATACAAAAAAATCAAAAGGAAATATTTTTTTAAAGGCAAAAGAAAAATCACATATAAATTAATTTGTAAACTAGCGCAAAAAAAAAAATCAAAAGAAAAGCAAAAAATCAAACAAAAATATAAGATTAAAAGTAACAAATCAACTAAAAATCAAAATGAAATTCTCATTTGAATCAAGTTGTAAAAAAAAATCAAAATTGTAACAAAAATCAAATTCAAAAGCATATATTAATAAGGCAATATATATATAAAAATAATAAGTAGTATCATAAAATAAGTTATTTTAATTTCATCAAACTTTGTTTTCTTTATCAAAAAATTTTAATCAAAATATACAAAAATCAACAAATAAAATCAAAGAAAAATATTAAAATATTTCGAAACGAAATTTAAACAATACAAAAGATCAATCAAAACTTCAATGGAAATACAAATTGTCAAAATATAATAAAAAGTGAAAATAATGTAAAATCAAGTCAAAATAAAGTTGGGAATTTGCCCCATAAGTTCCTTTAGGAACAAATCACTTCCCACTAAATTCCTCATTGTATTAAAACACAAAATCTAGGGAGAAACGCGTTTCTCCATAATTTATGGAGAAACGGGTTTTTCCATCGTTCCCGTCGGAATGGCATGTTCGTTCTATACAGCCCCAATTTTCTAGGTTTTGCAATTGAAACAAAATCCCTCAAATTGGCAACGCTTTTTCCTTGGATTGAAAATAATCGAAACATATTTTGAAGCTTTTAAGCCGGTAACGTGTGGATGGAAATAATCGAAACATATTTTGAAGATTTTGAATACGCACATACAGGTGTTTTTAAAATGTCAAGTGCAGGTAGAGAATGGGAAAAAGAATCAGGTCTCTGATGACTCTTATCTGTACTTTCAAGCTTTTAAGCCGGTAACGTGTACGTGGATGGCAATTTTGGTACAATTCACATAATCTAAGAATCATAATCTCGATTTGGTGAACTTTTGGTAATGACGATTCATGGGCTTGATTAGGTTCTGGATATCCAGAACCTTTTAATAGGATATCCAGAACCTTTTGAAAGTATATCCAGAAATTTATTAAATGTTTCTGGATATAAGTTTTAAGGTTTCTGGATATCAATTATAAAGCTTCTGGATATCCAGAACTCTTTGAAAGGATATCCAGAACCTTATGTAAGTGATATCCAGAAATTTAGAATTGGCTTCTGGATATAAGTTTTAAGGCTTCTGGATATCCATATTCAATGTTCTGGATATCCAGAACCTTGTGAAAGTGATATCCAGATCAGAAATTTGGTCTTGGCCTTGGATTTGGTCTTAAATCTTTTTTCTGGATATTCGTCCCAAAGCTTCTGGATATCAATCCCAAAGCTTCTGGATATCCAGAAACCCGTTTCTCCATAACTTATGGAGAAACGCGTTTCTCCCTAGACCTACTCGTATTAAAATGCACCATAAGTTCTCATGTTGTATTATGTATAATACAACATTTAGTTATGCAGTAGTTTAAAATCATAATACTGCATCCGCACCACCGCCTTCGCCACAGCCCAGCTCCGCCGCCGCCGTCTGCTATCGCCGCATGCCGGATTCCGGTCAATTTTTGCCGGAATCTGGTCAATTTTCACCGGAATTCGGCAATTTTGGCCGGAATCCGGCCGCCGATCGCCGGAAGCCGGTCGCCGGAGGTCGGAATCTGGTCGCCGGTCCATGGGCTTCGGACTCCGATCACCGGCGGCCGGCGGAATACAGTATTATGGTCTTAATTGATGTTGTATTTTCGAAACATAATACAACATCATAATACAACATGGGGAAGGAATTTATCGGGCATTATGAAACTTTTTTAGAACTTATCGGGCATAGTCCCAATAAAGTTCTCATTTAAATCAATATGTAAATTATCCAAAAAAAATCAAGAGCAAAGCAAAAAGTAAATAAAAATATATTATTAAAAATTAAATATAAAAATAAGTATATGTGAATGTGAAATATAATTAAATTTAAATAATGTTAAGGTTGAGATTACAACCAAGGAAGATATCAAAACTATGAAGCCCTTAAAAAACAACTTAAATACAAAATCAATAATATAATTTAATCCAAATGAATCATATTAGCAACACCAAAATTATAATAAACACAACATAATAACGAACTTACCAAAGTCTTGGCATGTCAACAAAAATTCTTTCATTAAAAAAGATATAGTCCACAACAATGACGACAAATGGTGAAGAAAATAGAAAAAAGAAGTCATAAAGGAGGTGGGCGAGGAGGAGCCGGATCTCCATCTCTAGAACAGAAGAAAGCGGCGATCCAATGCCAAAGCGAAATTGCTCCCGATCTTAGGCCCAGTCGAAAGAAGATTGCTTATTCAAAAGAGGGGTATTGACTCATAAGTCATTTACGTGAAAGTCATGGAATGGGCAACAAATCGCCTCACTCCTCACCTACTGATCTTCCTCCAAGAGATTCAATGGGACTTGCCTTTTGGATTACTAAAATAAATTTCTTTAATTGTTATCATATTTTCAAGCAAAACTATATGTATTCCGAAAATAAAATAATTCATTTTTGTATATGAAAAGTTGAATTAGGATAATCAATACATAAGAAGGCGAAAAGTTGATAATGTATAAATTTATTAGTGTTTTTAAATAAAAACATTAAACATCTTTTTGCCTTTTGAATTACTAAAATAAATTTCTTTAATTATTATCATATTTCCAAGCAAAATCATATGTATTCCGAAAATAAAATAATGCATTTTTGTATATGAAAAGTTGAATTAGGATAATCAATACATAAGAAGTCGAAAAGTTGATAATGTATCAATTTATTACCGTTTTTAAATGCATAGCCTACATAGTCTATACTTCTATTATATACTCCCTCCGTCCCACTTCACTTGGCACTAATTTCCATTTTGGGTCGTCCCACTTCACTTGGCACCGCCCAAAATGGAAAAGAATATTCACTATTCCCTCCACTCATTCTCTCTCCTACTTCACTTTTACACTCACAACATTCTCTCTCCTAACTATTCCTCCCACTCATTCTCTCTCCTATTTAATTCTTCATACTCACAACATTTTCTTACACTTTTTCTCTCTCTTACTTTTCCTTAGTTATTGTGCCATTCATTTTGGTGCCAAGTGAATCGGGACGGAGGGAGTATATATAAGGGTATATGTCTATTAGGTATTAACATATTGTTAAAGAATATTGTTCTCTATATATGTATTTCTTATACCTCTCATATCTTCTATAGAGTACTTCTCTTTGCATACCTAATAAAAACATCTATTGTTATTAGCTATTATTAGTTACTTAATAATGGTACATATTCATTATAGATAATTACTAATAATTATTTATCATCATCTCTTATCATACCTAATAAAAACATCTATTGTTATTAGCTATTAGGTGGCATGACCAAAGTCACATGAAATTAAGAGAGCCAAATGACATGGATGCACGAGAGGCCAACTTTGACGTAAATATGATGAGGTGTCACGCCCTGATTGCTTTTCGCCTACTTTAATATACTATAAGTATGGATTTCTCATTTATCCGAAATTAATTTTTGAGAAAATAAATATAAAATCTTAATATATAGATCAATTATTTGCAACTTATTTCCATATTTACAAAATGAAATTTTCTAGAAACAAGGTCAAACATTAGTCAAACACCAATTTTCAAATCAATTTCAATATTAATTGATGTTTAAATCATTTGAAAATGAACCCATAAATTGAATTATTTAACATTATTTTGTGTTAAACATTAACTTGTATGCTACGTTCGTTTGTGTTATTTAACATTATTTTGTGTTTAACTGTTTAGTAATTTTCTTTTGTGCAACTCAAATTTAAATATCTATTAAATCTCTACCAATTAATTTAATAGGAAGATATGATCGAAAATCCTTACAAGATAAAAGTAGTTGTGGAGTGGTTACATGTCACGAGGGGTTTACCAAGTAAAAGATTGAAAACTAGAATGACAACAATAAACTACTTACAATTTTGATGACATTGTCAAAAGGCTTATATCCCATTAATATTTTAAGCAAATTTAAGTCTATCTGTTGTAGAGATATTGAGTTTAATATCCCATGATGTTTAAAATTATCGGTTAAAGCCAAAGCTTACATAACAAGTTTATTTATTGGCTCTGACATAAAAAAGTCGACTTATTTCCATCGCATTGAATGCATGGCTCATGCGCCTACTATTTCATTTAATGCGTCGCGCCAACTCTCCCAAATACATGTCTCCTGTCCACATCAACGACATCCCCTCTGCATGTGAATCTTACTTTACTGGCAGGCCCAATCCGATGCGGACACGTGTACCTGGTCAAAGACTAAGATGTCCTTAGGGCTGACCTCATGGCTTACCTCAACAAGTAGCTCTCAATCACCTATAAATAGAAAGCCCTTGTCCTCTTGGACAAGGTAAGTGCCAAATTGATCTTAACGGTGCTTCTCTTTGTTGTGTTCTAGGTACCCACAGAATATCCAGCCAGATATCCTACCTTACGTTCAGACCCCATTATTCGTGGCGTCATCACTGTTTATGTTCCTTTTCCAATGATGTTTTTCTTCAGATTGTCTTATGTAGGAATTTAATTTAGGGTTTTCCCCAAACTTGAGTTTTTCATTGATCAAAGATTTAATATATATGTTACAGCAGCCCAAAAGGAAACGGAGACCTGCTCCAAATAAAAACCTAGGAAGAAAAGGAAACCCAGCAAAGCGTACGTAAATTAGTCGCGGGCACGAGTCGTGCCTGAGGGCACGAGTCGTGCCTTTTCCAAATCACTCGTACTACGAGTCGTGCCCCAAAATGCACTCGCGTTGATTACCGTCACAACTCGTGCCTGTGGTCACGAGTCGTGCCTTTTGCTCAATTGCCGCCTGTTGATCTGCAACCTGTATAGCATCATCGTCACACCCTCCCTCAAGTTGAGCATGGGGATTAAGAATGCCTAACTTGCTAAGGGGCAAATCAAACTGTTGTTTTCCAAGTACTTTAGTAAAAATATCTGCCAGCTGCGTCTTAGTGGGAACATAGGAAGGAGAGATAAGACCTTCTGAAATGGCATCACGAACAAAGTGGCAATCAATTTCAATGTGCTTTGTTCGTTCATGAAATACCGGATTCTTAGCGATATCTAGAGTCGGCTGGCTATCGCAAAAAATATTGATTGCCTTGGGATGATGAACACCAAGACTCAGCAGTAATCCTTTCAACCGTTTTAATTCACAAGTAAGAGCCGCCATGGAACGGTATTTGGCCTCGGCAGACGAACGGGACACAATAGTTTGTTTCTTCGTCTTCCAAGAAATAGGGGAATGACCAAGAAACACAAGCCACCCAGAAAGAGAGCGACGAGTAATAGAACAAGTGGCCCAGTCCGAATCACACCATCCTTGTAGTGTGAGCTCACTATCAGCACGAAGAAGAATACCCTGACCAGGTGTGCTCTTGAGATAATGCACAACCCGTAATGCCGCATCCCAATGTTCTTTGCGAGGCTCCTTCATGAATTGGGACATAATATGAAGAGAATATGCCAAATCTGGTCGGGTGACTGCAAGGTAAATGAGATGACCAACCAATCGTCTATAACGTTCTGGATCCTCCAAAAGATCACCTGTGGCAAGACCAAGTTTGTGATTAGGTTCAATAGGAAAGCCGGATGGCTTTGCACCCAATAGCCCAACCTCGGATATAATGTCTAATGTATACTTTCGTTGGCACAAAAATAGACCAGAGGAGCTACGAGCAACTTCAATACCCAAGAAATACTTCAGGGAGCCAAGATCTTTCATCTTGAAACATTCACTTAGGTACTTTTTGAAAGACTGTAAGGCAGCGGAATCGTTCCCAGCGATAATAAGATCGTCAACATACACAAGTATATTCATATGAATTGTACCTTTTGTGAATGTGAAGAGGGAATAATCAGAATAAGACTGCAAGAATCCATAGTGCTTCAAGGAGGCCACCAGTTTAGCGAACCAATAGTGCGGGGCCTATTTCAGGCCATACAGAGATTTACGCAGGCGACAAACCATATTAGGCTGAGAGGCATGAAAGCCCAGAGGAGGTTTCATGTAGAGCTCTTCCTGAAGGTCACCATGCAGGAAAACATTATGCACATCCATTTGATGCAGTTCCCAATTCTTTGAGGCAGCAATGGCAAGGAAGGCTCGAACGGTGACCATCTTGGCCACGGGAGCAAAAGTTTCATTGTAATCAATCCCTTCTTTCTGATGATTACCAAGGACCACCAATCGAGATTTAAGCCTTTCAATTGTGCCATCAGACTTATACTTAATCTGATAGACCCATTGGCTACCCAGAGCACGCTTACCAGAGGGCAAAGGAACCATAGTCCATGTGTCATTATCTTCCAAGGCACGAATTTCATCCTGCATAGATGCCTTCCATCCATCCTGTGACATTGCCTCACAGAAGGTTCTAGGCTCTTTAGCCAAAGTAATAGCTGCAAGGAAGTTACGATATTTCACAGAAAAACTGTCACAATTTATATAGTGAGCTATAGGATAAGGGGTACCTGAGGAGCCGACTGGAGTAGAGTGCGCGAGGGATGGACTAGTAGGAGCAATAGTATGAGCAATGTAGTCTCGAAGGAGAACAGATGAAACTTTCGTACGCAAGCCCCTCCCTAAAGCTTCTGGCTCAACATGAGAAGAATCTGTCATAGAAGCAGATGGTACGGATGCTGAAGTAGGATCCGTAGAAACTATAGGAACATGCTCAGAAATATCTTTAGGTACCACTGGTAAAGAAGCAGAGGCAATATCTTCCACATCCGGATAATAAAAAAAAGCAAAATCAGCCTCTTGGTTAATGAACTCAACTGAATCTGGGACATGAGGTACCGAATTTGAGTCACCGTAAGGAAAAACTGTCTCAAAAAATTCACATCCCGAGAGACAAAAAATTTATTTGTCTCTAGATCGAACAATTTTCATCCCTTTTTGCATAGAGGATAGCCCACAAAAATACATTTTCGGCTACGACTAGCAAATTTATCTTCCTTGGGCATAACACAAGGAACCAAAGACTCAGAGAGAGTCAAAGAAAGGCAATTTTCCGAACAACACCTCATAAGGAGTTTTGTTACCTAAGAGGGGTGTAGGAGTTCGATTAATCAAATGAACAGCAGTGAGAATTGCTTCTCCCCAAAAGAAAATAGGTAGATGAGCCTGAAATCTAAGCGCTCGTGCTACATTCAGAATGTGACGGTGTTTCCGCTCGTATCTACCATTTTGTTGTGGGGTACCAACACAAGATGTTTGGAAAAGAATGCCTAAGGAGAAGAAAAAATCAAGCATGCAATTAAATTCGGTACCATTATCCTATTGGACAACGTTGATTTTCTGAGAAAACTGACGTTCTACCATTGCAATAAAAGCCATAAACATACGAAAAACTTCTGTTTTATCAACTAATAAATAAACCCAGACAGCTCGGGAAAAATCATCCACCAAAGTTAAAAAAATATCGTGCACCACAAGAAGAAGAATGAGTGTATGCACCCCATAAATCACAATGTACCTTCTCAAAGATTCTAGTGGACTTATGATCACTAACATGAAAACTATCTCTAGACTGTTTAGCCTTAAAACAAGTATCACAAGGCTTATGTAAACTACCAGAAGTACTACTATTTGAGGGAAGAAGCTTTACTACATTCTCGAAAGGGTGCCCCAAGTGATTATGCCACAGCTCCAACACAGAAGGAGCTCCGATAACAGAAACATTACATGCTGAAGATGTGCCGCGAAACGAGTAGAGTCCATCCCGCCTAACACTCATTCCAAACAGGTTCCTCGATAGGTCCTGTATAGCACACATAGATGAGTTAAATTGGACAGTACAGTGAATATCGTCAGAAAGTTGCGAAACAAAAATTAAGTTGCAACTTAAGTTTGGAATAAAAAGAACATGAGAGAGGATAATGGTGTCCGTCAGACGAACGGATCCCTCTGTGTATGAGCCAATACGGATAACCCATTGGGTAAACCGACTGGACAAGCCGGTATAGTCCGAGAATTAAGGAGACATTAGGCGTTTCCAGTTACATGATTTGAAGCACCTGTATAAATTATCCATGAAGTTGCATCAAACTTACAATGGAGATGATCATTTGAAATTTGAGAATTACCGACGAGGCTTGCCAAAGCCTGCCATTGCTCAGCTGTGAAAGATGAAGAAGAAGCAGCAGAAGGAGCTCCGACAGCGGCAACACCAACAGTAACAGGGCCGCGATCAGGTGTTGTTGTAGTTCCAGTGCTGCTGCGAGAAGAACCCCTGTCTCGACCATTTTGCGGACAACCACCCCCACAAGCATTGAATTTGTTGCGTTGCTCAAGCCACCAATCAGGATATCCATGCAATTCAAAATATGTGGTATGGTCATGACCTGTCTTCTTACAGTGAGTGCATGTGAGATGAGATTTATCAGGGTTGTCACGACTACGAGTTCCATCGACACGAAGAGCAAAATTAACCACATCTTCAACAACAGGTTTATCAATACGAACCCGCTCATCTTGAGCCACCAATTTGTATGCTCGGTCAATGCTAGGAAGAGGATCTCTAGCGTTGATATTTTTTTGAATAACAGAGTCGCCACTTATTATTTATTTAGGAAAACATAAGAAAAACCTTTTTGATTTTTAAAGAAATTTGAGGGTTCGGGGGTTAAGTTATGGAATGGGAAGGTCGAGGAGCACCCATTCCACCCAATCCAGAGATCAGTCTTACCAATTGAGTATTATCAATCAAATAAGATAACCCTAATCAATTTCTTGATTAGGAATGTCGGATTGTATGCTTCGAGATCCCCTCCATGAATTGAAGGGACTCTAGGCTAATCCTTTTGATGGAATTACACTACTCTAAAAGCCAATAGAGAGGTTGAGAAGAATAATAAAAGTATAGGAGTTTACTTTGTGTTTTAGGGAGTATTTGATTTAGAACGTGATTCTAAGATGTCTTCTCGGTCGAGAAGTAATTCGGGCAGAGCTTCGCCTTGATTCTAGGCTTGAGCCTTGATGTTCGTCAATCAACGTGGTTGATGGATGAATTTAGGATTTGTTTGTGAGTGATTTGAAGGAGTCTTTCGTGGAAAGAAACTAACAAATTGTGTGTGTTGTGTGTTTTCGATCGTGAATCGGGGATCTCTGAAATACTGAAAGCCATCAAGTATTTATAGGGGTTTAAGAGGTGGATGAAAGACTTGGTCACCAAGTTTAGGAGACTCAAGGAAGGTTCCAGAACTCAAATGTGATTGGATGACCGGATTGATAAGGTTTTATCCATAAAAGAGTTTGAAACGGAGGAGAGTGATTCTGCATATCCTGCAGAGGGATTGTCTCGCGCGAGACACGTATTTCCCGCGCGGGACAACTAGTCAAATGACCATTTTGTCCTCTTCAGTTGTTCCGTTAGTCAATTAGGTCCAAAACTAACGAGGTTAGTTAGAAACTTAACGAAACATGACGAAACTGATATGCTTTCATCAAAACACAAAAGAGAGATGAAGAGTAGTGTAATCATGTAATTATGAGTTCAGAATGGGGTGTATACAGAGCCTCTCGGCGATAAGACTTATGGAAGAAGTCATGTCGTCGATAGAAAAGACATCATTATGAACGTTGGGATGGTCGTGCCGCGACTGCCTACGTATCTCTATCGGAGAATCAGACCAAAACGTAGTTCGACTCCAAAACCCTAAAAAGGCTATTTTAGATATTTTGAAAAGCATTTTTGAAAATCGAAGAGGGATTTTTATAAAAGGTAAAATCATACTGAGGAATCAAAGACTTGACCCAGTTTCGATGATACCTAGTTTGTTGATGAAGTTGTTGAAGTGCGCCGCCTGAGGTTACTGACGTTGCCATTGTTGCCGAGGTCACGGACTTGGTTGTCGTTGCTGCAGTCACAGACTTTGTTGATGCTGAGGTCACAGACTTTGTCGTGGTTGCCGAGGTCACGGACTTGAAGTTTGCTGCCATCACAGACTTTGTTTGTGTTGCCGAGGTCACGGACTTGAAGTTTGCTGCGGTCACAGACTTTGTTGATGTTGTCGAGGTCACAGACTTGAAGTTGCTGCCGTCACAGACTTTGTTGATGTTGCCGAGGTCACGGACTTGAAGTTTGCTGCCATCACAGACTTTGAAGTTGTCGATTGAGGTGGAGGTTCTGTCGGCTCATGTAATGCAAGGATATATGCATGCTGGTCTCGGATGGACCCAAAAGATTCTCACCTTTCTTCACCTGCTAGCACATACAGATTCCAAATAGATTTTCCAGATTTTAGTTGTTTAACTGGACTTACGTAGTGGTGCTCGCGTCTGTTCGTGCAAATGGCCGACTGGTCATTTTGGTGGTTAGTTTATGGATAAGTATATGGTGTATGGACATGTAGGGACATTTGTATGAATTTATATTTGAGATGGATGAACTGTATGAGTGAACTTGTGTTTGACAAGTTGGGACCAAATCAGGTTTTGCAAAATCTGTTGCTAGTCAGCAAGGTTGAATTTTGATGAGTAACCTTCTGTGAACACATCTAGGCCTGTTGCGAATCTTCATTCTTAATTCTCTCTTGAGTCGTGTCTCTGGGAGGTGAACGTGTAACGACCCTAACCCTAGGCACTATTTTAGCATCCCTTTATGTGCATTTTATGATAATTGTTGACTTTATGTGCTTATTTTATGTCTTTGACTTTCATGAAAAGTTAAGATGATTATGAAATAACTTTAAGGCTTTAGGGTTTAATTGGAAATAAAATAAAGTAGTATGGTGGAGTTATAATAAAATAAATAAATAAAATATTATGAGTGGGTGAGGTGTCTTTGTGTAAAGAATAGAAGTTGAGGTGTTAGATGTATTTCCTTAGACTTTTAGGCGCTTAAGTGGAAAAGTTGAATTATTTCCTTATATTAGTCAAAGGGAGGCATGGGAGGTCATGCTTCTTACCTTTTCCCCATCACCTCCTTCCTTTAACCTCCCCATTCCATCATTCTCATCTTCTTTAACCTCCTTCAATTTCCTCCATAGAAACCTCTCCAAAATCCTTCCTTCCAAAAATTATAGTAAATCCAATCCCTTTCCATTTGTCAATTCGTTTGTACTTTCTTGTTCGTGGCGGAAAAGGGAGCGCATCAAGCCCGGAAGATAAATATTTCGTTTCACATCAATATAGTAAGTTATTATGACTTTCTTCTAATAATTGCTCACTTTATGTGTTATTGAATATTTTGTTGAAAGAAAAGAATTTTGGTATTTTGAATAATGTTATTTGAGTTGAAATGGTTTAATCAAGGTTGAATTGATTTTGGTTGTAATATGGTGGTCTAAGTTGAAAGAATGATGGCATAATGGTTCTAGGATGATAATAACTTTAATGGGAGTATTTCATGAGGGTTATACCAACCTGCTTTGATTTGAGGATGTTATGGATCCATCTTAATGGGGTTGAAAGGGGTAGGAAATGATTTGGTAAACATTTGATGATGTTAATACCTATTTTGGGTACCTTAGAAACAGAGTATGTGGGATTATTGCCTTTGGATTTTGTTGCTGATGTGTTTCAGCTTGTTACTGATTTCTGGGTAAAAGGCACGACTCGTGCTCTGTGGCACGAGTCGTACCTTGTGTGGAGACGAGTCGTGCGACAGAGTAAGCCCAAGTCGTGACCATTGAGGGACGACTGATCCTGAGGATTATGCAATGGGCACGAGTCGTGCCCTGGAGCACGAGTCGTGCCCTGCACTGCACTTCTGAAGCCTTTTCTAAGCCATAGAAACCCATTCAACTTAGGATATAAGTGAACCCTCTTTAGCTATACTTGAAGTAGAACAGTTTAGCTATACAACGGTACTTTCCTTGGTCAAAATGGAATTGTGGAAGTAGTTTAAATATTGTCCGGAAAATGGTTGATAAGCTTGATTAGTAACTTCACTAAAGTGGTTCAAACTTGGGAATTAGATCTTGAACTTTTATTAAGGTTATTCAAGGTTGTGTAATGACTACGTAGGAATGGTTTATGGTACATGGTGGCCTTACTTGCTTCCATATCCTTGGTGGTTAGTTGAATAGTGTAGAAGCTATAGGTTACACTATTGCGCTAGTTGAAAATGTATATTTATCACATTGTAGCATTGATTATCCCAAGTGTGGATTATTGATTATATTGATAACTTGTTATCCCAAGTGTGGGTATGTTTATCATATGGTTGCATTGTTATTCCAAGTGTGGATTTATTGGTTATATTGTTACCTTACTTGAATTCATATTCGTTGATGGTACTATGCATAGTGTATTAAATGAATGTTGCACTACAGTATTGATTTAACATGAGTATACATTACCATATTGTTATATTCTTATCCCTTTGGTGGATTTTATTTCAAGTAACTATTATGTGCTTGAACGTGTTTATATTATACGAGGTTTAGGGGTATAATAGGATACAATCAATTATGGATGTGTTCTATAAGTGATTGAATGTCCATTATACATGTGACTGTCCCCTTCCGTGGTCACAGATTGGGGTGTGCATGCTTCTGTATTGAGCCAAAAGCCTTATAGATAGCTGCGATTTCTTAGAGCTAGGTGGAATGCTTCTGTGTTGAGCCAAAAGCCTTACGGATAGCTGCGTTATTATATGGCACTCTGAATGAAGAGTCATATAAGTACTTTTCTTTCCTTATATGGATCTCTGGAGTATGAGTCCTATAAGCGGTGAATGTGCAAGGGGGCAGTTCACCAAAGAGCGGAGTTCTACTCCCACGTTGTACGACTTATTGTTCAGACGGGAAAGGTAAAATGAGGTAACGTAAGGTGTTTACCGCTTTAATAATGTGTTATGTGTAACCATGCTATGTGTTGCATCTTATTTGGCATCTTGCTGCATTCATAATAGCTTATTGAGATTTATTCTCACCCCTTCCCCTTTACTGTTTTAGATCGTGCTGAGACAGGTGACCTGAACCAGTGAGGCCGGGGAAAAGAGTTTGGACTTTACTTTTGGGACTTGTCAGGTTATGTATATGAGTAGGTTGTCTGGAGTCTTTATTAAGTATTACTCCTTTATAAAGTTGTATAGAAAACTCTTTTGTAAAACAAAGTTATTTGGGGGTTTTCGATGTAATTGATCAGATTATGGTTTATTGAAGTTGTTTTTGAAATTCCTCAAAGTGGAGATATTATCAATTGATTTTATTTTGGAAGTTTGAAGAATTGGTTTTCTTTAAGGTGAAATAAAAGTTTTTAAAGATTCAGGTGGGTTTTCTTAGTTTGGGCCTCTCCATCTCGGGACACGCGTTAGGTTTCGGGTTGGGGTGCTCATAGTTGATATCATAGCTTAGTTTAGAGGTCAAGGGTAGATGTCTAAACTAAGGGGGAGTGTGTGGTAATTGACGCCGAGTGTTTAATGCAGGAGTTTGTTCTAATGGCCGGAAGCAATGATGACCAGCGAAGGGTTCTAAAAAATGAAGGAAATATGGGGACAGGTGGAATTCAGAATGAAGAGATGATAAATTTATTCAGGATGTTTGTACAGAATATGGAAACTCGGGGATCAGCTCTGAATCAACCTGAAGGATGTCAAAGTGATGAATTGAAAAGGTTTGTGAAGATGAATCCACCGAGCTTTAATGGAGATCCGGATCCGTTAAAGGAAGAAAAATGGTTAGAGGAAATGAACAAGATCTTTGAGGTTATGGAAAGTCCCAACGAAGAGAAAGTTAGATATGCCGTTTTCAAACTTGAAGGTCCAGCTGATCAGTGGTGGCAGATTTTGAAGGGAAGTTGGGAGCGGGATCATATGCCCCAGACTTGGGATAATTTCACCCAGCAGTTCGAGGATTATTTCGTTTCAATGGTTACAAGGGACAAGAAGGAGATCAAATTCTTGAGACTAGAACAAAGAAACATGACGGTGGATCAGTATTCAGTCCGATTTGAGGAATTGGCTCGGTGTTGCCCTCATTTGGTATCGCATGAAGCGAGAAGAGTTCATAGGTTTGTAAAAGGTTTAAGGGTTGAGTTTAGGAAGAAATTATTGATTGATAACTTCACCAATTATCAGACAGCCATAGATAGAGCATATAAGATCGAGAATGACATTGAGGAAAATCGTGGAAGATCCGGAAGTGGGGTTAGAAATAAACCAAAGTATCCAGGACAAGGATCCAAAATCACCAAAGGAAAACCAAGGGCTTCAACTTTAGGGAGTTTACGAAGGGAGCTTGTTGTAGATTCTTCGTCTCGGCCAATTGTAAGTACCCAAATCCGGATCGTCAAAATTCGTTAAAAGTTAACCGGAATCCGTTAACTGGCCCGCTCCAAGTTAATCGTAACCCGTTAAGTTCCCCGTTCTCGAGTCAATGAGACATCCCGGGACTGCCCCATTGAAATTACCCGGATCCGAGAGGCAGCGCATTCGCGCCCCGGCATCTGGCATCTTTCGCGTTGGGGCGACGGTTTGTCTCGCCGTTTTTGTTTTTTGTAGAGTCGCCACGCCGTTTTTATTAAGCCCAAAACATTGAAAAAGGGCATCAGTTTAAAGATAATTTTAAACCGTTTTTGTGTGATGAGATTTTGAGTTCGGAGGTCAGATGACTTCCCGGGAAGAGAATATTAGAATATTAGAGCTCACCCGAGTAGCCTCGTAAAACGAGTCTTTCGGATACCCCTAATATCCTTTAAATGTTGTGTGTGTGTGTGTGCTTTTAAAAATGCATGCTGTATCGGATGTCTACATTGTATGCTATGTATGAAAATGTATTGAAATAGTAATGGAAGGAAGCCTTACCAATGTTGGTTCGTGTCTGTCTTCCGCTGGGGAATAGTGTTTGAGGTCGGAGTAGCGTTCCGGTACGGCTCGGGATTGCTTCGGGAGATGCCGGTTATCCGCGGACGTAGTTTCGCGTGAGTTCGAGGCTCAGCCTGCTGCAGGTTCGGCGTGCGCGATCGGCCGATCACTCGCAGGTTCTCGTGCGTCATGGGTGGCGTGGAGTCACTCGGGCAGAGTTTCGGCGTGGCCTGGGATCGTCGGATTGACTCTGAAAGAGCCGGACACCGTGGAAAGACTGTGCAAGGCCTCTGAGTACCACGAGGGGCCTCGTAGTACCTCGAGAGTGCCTCGGGCAGCGCGGGAGCGTCTCGGGAGCGCTGGGAGGCTTCAGAGCACCACAAGGGAGCTCGAAAGGCCTCGGAAGGATCCGAAAGGGGCCTGGAGTGCCTCGAGAGGACTTAGAGGGGAGCCAGAAGACTAAGGGAGGAAGAGAGAAGAGGGCGGTGTGTGAAAATGAGGAGGGGGAGCCCTCTATTTATAGTAAAAATTTCGGAGCAAAGAGGTCCGTACGGACCTTCTCGGTTATCCGTAATTTTGGATTTCCTCGATTTGAGGGAATCTCGCAATGATGGTGAATATTCTCGAATGATGGTGTTCCCCCGAAAGCAATAAGGTCCGTACGACCATCTTCGCATGCAAAGAGGTCCGCACGACCAACTCTCAGCAGGAAGTAATCATTTCTTCCGGATTTGAGGGAATATTGTGGACTTTAAGGGGATTTAGTAATCATTGAAACAAAGAGGTCCGTACGGACCTTAATTGCTTTTCGATTTCCTGAAAATTCCCAAAAGGTCCTTTTGTCCCTTTATCCCGTGAAGGCTCCTTCCTTGGTTTGGTTGGGGGTTTGAGAGGGTTTTGAGAGGGTTTTGAGTGAGAGGTCTCCGAGACTCGCGTTGATGAGTCTCGCGGTGTTTCCCGTGTGTTTGAAAGGGGTGATCCAGATTGGGGTACTTACAGAAGCCCCTCGACGACGTCACTTATGAAAGAAGTGGGGTCGCCGATAAGATAAGTGGTCCTAATCCGGATCGCGTGCCGGGAGAGGAAGTGACCGTGAGGGTCAATGTGAGGACGTGGTGGTGTCCTTTGTGTGACCGTTTAGGTCAATAGGCCGGACCCCGCGATAGGATTCCTACGTATCCTCGGCGGGAATCAAGCCCGGTCGTAGTTCGGGTGTGGGGTGAGTGTTTTGTGAATGCGGGCGCGGTGGTGCCCCGAAGTGTCGTGTGACCGCCGAGGTCGGGGCAGTAAGGACGTGGTGGTGTCCCGGGTGACCGTATAGGTCGATGGGAAGGACGTGGTGGTGTCCTAGGTGACCGTATAGGTCGATGGCCGGACCCCGTGATAGGATTCCTACGTATCCCCGGCGGGAATCAAGCCCGGTCGTAGTTCGAGGTCGGAATTTTAGTGCGGGCGTGGTGGTGCGGTGGTGCCCCGAAGTGTGTGTGACCGCCGAGGTCAGCGGGACGTGGTGGTGTCCCGGGATGTGGTGACCGCCGAGGTCAATTGTGAGGACGTGGTGGTGTCCCGGGATGGAAATTTTACGATTTTCCTAATCGGGTGGTTTAAGGCCTTCCGGCCGGAGATAGAGTGAGGACTTGAATCGTCTTCCGATTGCGGCTGGTGCCACGCCGGAGGACTTTGAATCGTCATCCGGCGGCGGCTGGTGCCACGCCGGAGGACTTTGAATCGTCATCCGCGGCGGTTGGTGCCACGCCGGGAGGACTTTGAATCGTCATCCGCGGCGGTTGGTGCCACGCCGGAGGACTTTGAATCGTCTTCTAGCGGCGGCTGATGCCATGCGCGGGAGGACTTTGAATCGTCTTCTAGCGGCGGCTGATGTAATGCGCGAGGACTTTGAATCGTCTTCTAGCCGCAGCTTGATGTAATGCGCGAGGACTTTGAATCGTCTTCTAGCCGCAGCTTGATGTAATGCGCGAGGACTTTGAATCGTCTTCTAGCCGCAGCTGATGTAATGCGCGAGGACTTTGAATCGTCTTCTAGCCGCATTTGTGGAGGCGTGGCCGCCTTGTGCTTCGAGAGGCGTAGATGCCTTTGTGTTTTTGCATGTCGAGTAGAAGGTTGGACTTACGATGACTGCCGGTGCTTGCGCCGCCGTTGAAGCTGGGCAAGGATGACGGCCGGTGATTGCTTCACCATTTGGCATTTTTGGAGGCGCTTCGTGCCTTGGGACTTGTACTCGGAGGTGTCAGCTCCTTCTTGTGCTTGTTTTGCCGTTGAGTGGGCAAGGATGATGGCCGGTGTCCGGGATATGCAGCCTTGTATGACTTCCCTTTCGACTTGTTGGGAGGAGCTCGGGCTTACTTCATGGCCGGTGCTTGCGCCGCCGTTGAAGTGGGCGGTTCGGGCTTACATCCGACCGCCGGTGCTTGAATTGTCGGGATGCATGACCTTGTAGGGCCCTTTTCGTTGGGAAGATGACTTCGGACCTCCTTTGAGGGCCAGTGGTTGAGTTGTCGCTGAGCGCTTGAGGCGTCTTGCGCCTTGATATTCGTGGCCGGGAGGTGTCGGGCTCCTTCGAATTGCCGTCTGGGCGCTTGGAGGCGTCTCGTGCCTTGATATTCGTGCCGAGGTGTCGCTCCTTCTGAATTGCCTGAGCGGGCGGTGGCGAATTGCCGCTGAGCGAGGCGGTCTTACGCTTGACGGCCGGTGGTTGAATTGCCGTTGAAGTGGGCGAGGACCGGGTCTTACGC
The DNA here is from genome assembly GCA_022495995.1 of Adenophora triphylla var. japonica. Taxonomy (NCBI): domain Eukaryota; kingdom Viridiplantae; phylum Streptophyta; class Magnoliopsida; order Asterales; family Campanulaceae; genus Adenophora; species Adenophora triphylla. The sequence goes on from JAFEMH010007313.1 coordinate 80,406, forward strand.
CGACGGCCGGGATTGAATTGCCGTTGAAGTGGGCGAGGACCGGTCTTACGCCGACGGCCGGTGGTTGAATTGCCGTTGAAGTGGGCGAGGACCGGTCTTACGCCGACGGCCGGTGGTTGAATTGCCGTTGAAGCTGGGCGAGGACCGGTCTTACGCCGACGGCCGGGGTTGAATTGCCGTTGAAGTGGGCGAGGACCGGTCTTACGCCGACGGCCGGGGATTGAATTGCCGTTGAAGTGGGCGAGGACCGGTCTTACGCCGACGGCCGGTGGTTGAATTGAAGGGTTAGGGACCATTCTCGCACTTGGATTTGCCGGAAAAGGCCTTAGGACAGCCAGGGCAAAGATTATAAGGGCAGAAAGTAATTTGGCCACCCTTGCAAAGAGGTCCGTACGGACCAACCTCCTGTTGCAAAGAGGTCCGTACGGACCACTTTGGTTTTTTACAGCCTCCTGTGTTTTGACCGTTTAAATGACCGAGCCCTTCCCCATTCCTTCTTCTTCCAGCGTAAACCAGAGAGAGAGAGAGAGAGAAAATCCTCCATTGTTAACCAAAATCAAAGATTTTTTGCTTGAATTGTTTGCCATGGCTGAAGGATCTCGAAGGAGTCGTCGTCAACGCAGTCAAGAGGTGGTCGAGCAACGATGGAGCTTCAAAGGAATTGGATTTCGTTCGCTCCATCTTCGAAGAACCCGATGTCTTGTATCCGAATCCGGAGGTGCACAATCGTCGCTCTATGAACGTCTGGGAGGTAAGAAATCTGTTCCGTTTGATTCCCTCGTCAATTTTTGAATGCTAGAACTAGGTTTTAGTTTTTCGCATTTTTTGAATTTTTTTTTTTTATTATTTTATGCCTTTTTGTGAAATTCTTTATGAATTGTTGAAAATGGACATGTGAAAATTGTGGGTATGTGTATTTTGTGCAGAAATGTGTAGATTAGCTTTTATTTGTGAAAATAAAGTGCTTCTCTAATGAAATGCATGCTTTGGTGTTTTGTACCGTATGCTATTTATGTATGTACATTATGAGAAAAATTATCGTGTAGTGATAATTTTTGTGAAAAAAAATGTGACATGTGCCGTGTTTTGTGACGGGTTATATGTGAAAGTGTGTGCCGTGTAGGGACGGACTTTTCTTTTTGAAAACGTTATGCATATGTGTCGTGCCGTGTGTGCCATGTTTTTGGGTGACGGGCTTTGTGGGGAAAATATGTGCAATATGTGCCATGTTTTTGTGACGGGTTATATGTGCCTTTCCGTGTTGGGACGGATCTTTTTTTTTTGAAAATGTGTCGTGTAGGGTTTAATCCCCCTTTTTTCTTTTGAGAAAATGTGTACAGCTGTGCCGTGTTTTTGTGACTGATCGCATGGGAAAAATTATATGCATGATATATGTGAAAATTATGTGCATTATGTGCCGTGTTTTGTGACGGGTTATATGTGCCTTTATATTAAGTACTGTGATTGACGTACCTTTGCCGTGTTTACCTCGCAGGATGCGGGGCTTATGGCCGGGAAGGCCAAGAGGATGAAGACTCTGGGATCGCCGAGGTCCGTTGTTGAGCCGTGGGCAATGATGCCCGATATTTCCGTGGACGGTAGGCCGAGTCCCCTGAGGCCGGTTTACGCTTCGGCCCGGGTGTGTTCGTTCGAGAACCCGGGCCGGAGTTTCGACACGAGGAAGAACAAGAGCGTCTTCCTTGGCCTTTCTCGAGTACCGGTGGGATACCACCCACACCTTCCATCCGAGCCGGGAGAGGTGACGGTGACGCCCACCGACTTTGCCGCGATCACCGGCTTTCCTTCAAAGGAGGGCCGGTACGGTGGAGAGATATGATCTCCGATGTGGTGCCGACCGAGCCGCCGGGCTTGAGCCTCGTCCTCGCAGGGGCCTGGGCATGTTGTATAGCGACGTGGAGCCGAAGATCACGGCCAAGATTGGGGCCTACATCCGGGGTACCGGCCAGTGACAATGAGCAAGCTTGGCGCGCTCCTTTTGTGGTATGCACCGTCCGAGACTTTGTTCTCGAACCACGCGACCGCGGCTCCCTTTGCTCGTTGGAGAGCTTGATTGACTCGGATAGGGTCTCGCGACATTGCTTGGGGCGAGGCAGCTCGGGCCGAGCTCTACTTCTCCTTGGACCGGTTTAGCCTGGGGTGGCGCTCATTGGCCCGTTTTGACTTTGCTCGAGGTATGAGTTTATTGCCGTTTTTGATTTAGCAACTTGTCTTTTCTCCGTTTTCTTTTGCACTCGAGCCTTCTCTCGTTTTTGTCACAGTGTGTGGTTTTATGAGGTTTTCCAGTTGCTTCCCGTGGGATAGAGATCCGGGCCGTTGCCGCGCACCGCTATGCTAGGCCGGGCTCGTACGGCGAGGAAGAGGAGGACCACAGAGGGAAGCTCACCATCGCCTACGGGGATGTGCAGGAGCGTCCTGGAGAGGGATAGCCCTGAGGGGTTCGTCTTGTTCCCGTGGGCTCTGCATGAGGGGGATGAGTTCGAGGGGGCTCCCGAGGTGACAGCCGCGCGAAGATGCCGCGGGGCTCGACTTGTGATGTCATGTATCCGGGGAGCGGGTCTTCCGGGCAAAGATGGCCCCGGTGTGCTTCCCGTGGCTCCGAGGGACCCTCCCTTTGGGATGCTTGATTCCCGGACATGGACGTGCTTGATTTCGAGAGGTACCTTGGCGGTGTCGGCGCCGAGGAGTTCATCTTGTATGGAGAGGAGTACGGGGCCTTCGTGAGGAGGAAGCCGAGGACGCCGCAGTACCGGCGCGGGAGAGAGAGGCCGGCCCGTGTGCTCCCCTGCAGGTTCCGATGCCGGGACCGGATTTCACGTACGTCCGCGGGGACGGATCGAGGAGGAGGGTGTCTCAGACCCGTTCCGGAGCAGCTCCTCGCCGCATACAGAGCGGACCCCGATAGATCGGTGAGTGTGCTTACTCTTTTCCATCTTGGCATCTTTTCGTATTTTTCTTTTTGTTGTTGAGTATAACCGTATTGCCGAGCGTTTCCTTGGCCGCTTGTTGGTGCAGTCCCGGGAGAGCCTATGATATGCCGACTCGCCGCTACGTGGCGACGAGGTCGTTGCGAAGAAGATGGCTTCGAAGATATCTTGCCGGTTCGCGACGCGTGCCGGCGCACGAGCCTATGCCTTCGAGGCATTCTCAGACGTTCCTCCGCCTAGAGCCGAGCCTGAGCCGCAGCAGAGGGACCTTTGAGGGGGCGGCATAGCATGGATGCCGGGACATCTTCGGAGCCGCAGTGGCCTTCGAGGGAGCAGCTCCTTTATCGCTCATGCCTCCGCATGGCGCACAGGTGAGGGTTCCTCAGCCTTCTTTCTTTGATCCTTTCGCCGGATTTGATCCTTCGGAGTACTTTTCGTGGGAGCCTCCGCGGGTGCCTCGGTATTCCGACGACGAGGATGTGACGGCGAGTTCGCCGGGATGCCCGACTTTTCTTTGGAGGACCTCGCGAGGATGATGATGCCGAGGATTCCGATTAGTATTCATTTGCTTTCCTCTCTTTTCATATCCCTCTTTTTTTTGTTTAGCAACAGTACATTTATTGGTACCCGTAATAAAACACATGTATTTGCACGGCAAACAAGATTTTATTTTAAGATGTAATGTCATTTTTGTGATTCCTGGATTTGTCCTAGAAATTGTTGCTATTATTATTTTTTATTTTGTGCATGCCACGTGAGCCGAGAGTGCATTTGTGGGTAGTGTATGTTTGCCGGAATGGCTTTGGCCGTTGTTCGCGCTTTGGAGCAAGGTTTTGCCGAGGACAAAGGGCTTTTGTACCGTTTGGCCGGGGAAATGGGTTCTTTTTGCAAGGAGGTCCGTACGGACATACTTAGCATGCAAAGAGGTCCGTACGGACCAACCTTGCTTTGGGAAGGACATAAATGCTTTCCTGTCCGGTTCTTCCTCATTTCCCCATTTGCAGCCATTTTCGAGCTTTCTTCCCCATTTTCTCTAGGAACCTCCATTTTTGCCATGGATTCTTCGTACGTCCCTAGAATTTTGCCGAGGCTTTCGCAGAGAGGCAAGCACACTTCCTTGAGCAGCTGAAAACGTGGATGCGGCGCCGTATGAGGCATCGTAGACGGGCTTTCGAGGTAAGGTTTCGTCTTTGCTCGGTTTGGTCTTTTAAGGAGTTGGTTCCCGATTGGGATTTGTTGCGGCTGCCGCGAAGTTCTGGGATGTTAGGAGGCACGTGTACTGCTTCTCCTATAATGAAGTGGTGCCCACTTTTGAGGATTTTCGGGCTTTGATTGGAGGACCGGAGGTGGAGGCCATCTCGCTTCCTTTGATTGGTGGTGTTGCGCGAGCGTGAAGCTTGCAGACTTTCTTCGTACTTCGTTGGAAGAAGTGCAGTGGCATGATCCTTGATTCGGGTCATATCGACATTTCGAGCCGCCGGAGCGGTTCATGGTTGATGATGAGAGTGACGTCTCTGGGATGTATTTGCCTTGTGCGTGATGGCGACGCTTTTTCCGGGCCGGCTCCCTCGCATTTGTGATGGCGCTTGCTAGATGTGGTAGGGCACCGCAGAGCCGGGAGAGGATATTGTCCCGTTGGTGCCGGGGGAGACTCTTCATGGTATCGACCGTCCGGCGACCGGGGATCGTTTTATGAGAGGGGGAAGCCCCGCTTGCTCACCTTGTGGCCGCGAGAGAGACTTCAGGCCATGCCCGAGGCTCCGACGTCGTTTAGCCCGTGGTCATTTGCTCGCCGACCTCTTGTGTTGGATATGGATCACCCGCCCGGGAGAGATGGATGGCACACCTTGGTACGCATCGATCCGCCGGTGGGTTCCGCACCGGAGGATTGAGACCGTGAGGATCTTGCAGAAGGGTCCTACGTTGTCGAGTTCCAGTTTGTCTTGGTCCTCCTTCTATATTCCGTCGCTTGTTTCCGGCAGCTTGGGATGAAGCAGAGCCTTTGTTGGCCGGGATGACCTTGCTACCGCGGAGGTAGTTCCTCTTGTATGGCAGCCTTCCAGTGCCTTCTTGTATTTTCCGAGGGTATGGAAGTATTCCGCTTTCCCTCCCGTGGTACTCCTTAGACGTCTGGGAGCGTTGTATTGACGACTCAAGATCCGGCCCGGTATGAGCAAACAGTCAAGCGCCCCAAGTGGTCTTGGAGAGCGTGCGTGTAGCGATTCTCGGGACCCTGCTGCCGTAGTAGCTATTGCCTTAGGAGTTCCGAAGCCTGGTCCGACCCTTCGATGTGACGGAGACACTTTGTTTGACTACGAGACTAGAGTTGACCGACCGACAGGAGAGGTCCTCTTTGGCTGTACTCACAGGGAGGAGATCCGAGCCGAAGCACGGCGAATGAAGCCCCGAGAGCTACCGGATTGTTTGACTCTACGGGAGGACCCCGCATCTCTGACCGAGAGACGCAGAGTTGGTTCACGTGAAGCGAAAGAAGACTCGCCGGACGAGGGAAGAAAGGAAAGAATGGCGAGGGGACAAGCGCAGATGGCGCGGAATGACCTCCTAGGTATCCATTCATTGCATTGCAAACACATTATTAGTTAAATGTATTAAGTCAGTCTTTTAGCATGTTGTGAACTTGAGAGTAGACCGTGCTTGAACTCATCAAGAAATGTTGTAACCGTTAGTGATTTGTGATTTACTTTTAAAGCTTTGTCGAGACGCAAGATCTCTTGTTTGCCTTTGCTTCGTTGTGCACTTTGCTCGGCGTCCATCTGACTTTTCGTTGCATTTGCGGACCGAAGCCTGGGCCCCGACGGCAATCCCCTTTGCCGAGGCTTTCAGGCTTGGCCGAGAGGTTGAATGCTCCCTTGACAAGTCGTTTGACGGTCTTTTTCGTAGCTTCCTTGCCTCTTGTTGGCGCTTGCTCTTGACCTCTTTTTTTCGCAGCCTTCGCTTGAGCTTCTTTTTTTATTTTTTTTTTTTTTGTGAGCCCTTGCTCGAGCTCTCTTTTTTTTTTTTTTTTTTTTTTTTTTTTTGTGAGCCCTTGCTCGAGCTCTTTTTTTTTTTTTTTTTTTTTTTTTTTTGAAGCGCGTGAGGGCGAAGACAAGCCCCCGGCTTGGAAGCGCATACGAGCCGCCGTTTGATGCCGAGCGACCCTGATGTCCTTTGATGTTGCCGCCGTCGCTTGACTTGGTCAAGGTGACTGCCGGGCGTGTTCTTGAAAAGTGCGTAGCTTGATGGAGGTCTTGATTGACATTCAAACTTTTGACTTTTTTGTGTATTTTTAGACCGGACCAATTAAGGTTGCCTACGTCTCCTGACTAGAGGGCTCAGTCCGCGTAGTTCGACACTACATGGAGTGCCAAGAGATGCACAAACTGTTCTTCTTTAGGCGAAGTATCTCGCGAAGTTTGCTTCCGTTGACCGGATTCATGAAGGGATTGCCGTCTAGGTCCGTTAGCCTTCATGGCGCTCCGGAGAAGATCTTTTGAACCACGAAAGGGCCGATCCATGTGGGTTCCCATTTTCCCAGCTGGGTTGGTTCGAGTGGGAGGCTTTTCTTTGAGTACAAGGTCACCTTCCCCGATGTCTCTGGGATTTGACTTTCTTGTCGAAAGCTCTAGCCATCCCGCTTTGATAGGCTCTGACGTGTTCCATGGCCTTTAGTCGTCGCTCGTCTAGCGTGAGCCAATTCGTCATGTCTGGCTTCGAGCCATTCGACTTCGTTGATGTCATTTTCCAAAAAGCACTGAGTGAGGGAATTTCCACTCGACGGGAAGGACTGCTTCCATCCCGTATGTCGTGGGCAAATGGGGTTTCTCCCGTGGTCGTTTCGACCGATGTGCGGTAGCCCCAAAGTGCAAGGTGCAGCTTCGGGCCAATCTCGTCCTCGGGTGGTCATTTTTCGGATGATCCGTTCGAGGGTTTTGTTTGCCGCTTCCACGGCGCCGTTTGTTTGTGGCCGGTAGGGAGAAGATTTGTGACGTGTGATCTTGAATTCAGCCAGCCAGCCTCCGTCGAATTCCCTTCGAAGTGTGAGCCGTTGTCCGATATGACCTCATTTGGGATGCCGTATCGGCATGATGTTTTCCTTGAGGAAATGCGCGACCTTCTTGGAGGTGAGTACTCAGGACTCGCTTCGACCCATTTGGTGAAGTAGTCGATGGCTACTAAGATGAACTCGTGACCGTTGTCGCCCGGCGGAGCGATTTTCCCGATGACGTCAATTCCCAAGTGGCAAAGGGCCAAGGTGTAGTCATGCAAGAGAGATCGTGGGGCGGTAGATGATTGAGGTTGGAGAACCGTTGGCACTTGTCGCAGCCTTTCGGACAAAGTGGATGCAATCTCGCCTCCATGGAGATCCAAGAGTAGCCCATCCCGAGAATGATTTGCATCGTGGCTCGGCGTTCATGTGGGGACCGCAAGCCCCATTGTGGACTTCTGCTCATGAACTTGCTTGCTTCTTCTGGCCGACGCAACAGAGAGTGGCCCATGGTAGCGTTTCTTGTATAGCATGTCCCCGAGGATGACGAATTGAGAGGCAAGGCGTTTTAGGGCCATGATGCTCTTGGTTTTGACCCCTTCGTGTGTGGGTCTTCCTTGTTCATGAAGGTGGTTTCCGCTCTTGAGGTATTGGAAGATCTGGTTTAGGCCGAAATGGCGTCTGACTTGCGTCTCTTCGCTCTTCAAGAATCTTGCAAATCGTTGTGATTAAAACCTTCTCAGCCTTGGGCCCGGTTTTTCTCTCGTTTGACAACATGCTTAAATGTTTGCTTGATGCATTTATTTAATTAATGTGTTTGCCTTTTGTATAGATGAATTGTTATTAACTTGTTTTGATTAGTTAATATCATCATTTGTTAAAGATGCAATGAAATGATTTTTTAGGAAGGTCGGACCTTTTATTGAAAGCGTGAAGACTGTACATTGTTGACCAAAGATTCACAATCGTCGGGCGTAAAGCCGTCAAAAGACTCAAAAGATGTGAATACACGTACAACAAGACTCGAAGCTAGACTATAGGCGACGAGGATTGGACCAGCTTCATTACTCTCTGATGGTCAGAGCTCTAGAGGGAGTGGTGCCGGTTCAGTGGCCAATCTTCCCTTGGCACGAGTCCCGGAAAGTAGCTTGCATGCGGTTCGATTTCAAACCGCATCGCGGAGGTTTTTGGCCGCTCCCGATGATGTCCCTCCATTAGTGTTGCCACCACCCTTGGGGTTTTTGATGATAGAAGTCGCCGAGGGCTACTTCTAGGAGGGCGAAGCATTCGCCGATCTCGGAGTGGATTCTTGCCGATGTTGATCACTTTCATAGAATCTCGCTTTATCTCGGGATCTTTGCTTGGACGACGTTTACAATGTCCGATTCGAGCGGGCATGCTATATCTCCTTCCCCGATTAAGCCTTCGAGGAGGTTGCGCCATTGTTCGTCCAGTCGGACACCGGAATGTTGAATTGAACTAAGCCGTGATGGCTGTCCCCGTAAGATCCGAGAGTGTCGGCTAGAGGGTTGTCTTGTACCGGGGATCGGTGATGAGCCGCTTGCAAGAGGGTTTTCGCGAAGTAAGGGTCTACTCCTCGATCAATCTCCATTAGGGCATCCATCTCTTGATCCTCTCTCAAGCATTCTTCACAACGTATATGTCGAGTTGTCATCCCGACCCATGAGTTCTTCGATTTCCACTGTCAGCGCTTAGAGCGTGGATGTAAGGATCCACTTCGTAGCGGGACAGGTAGGAGAATCATCCGGAGAAGAGTATTCGGTCATGTCGGGACCTTCTTCGGGTCATAGCTTGCTGGCCAAGCACTTGCCATTGCACCGCTTCCGCGGATCACTTCGATCGCTCCGTTGGCATTGATGAATTTCACGCATTGGTGAAGAGTAGATGATACCGCTTTCATCCGATGTATCCAAGGCCGTCCCAACAAAGCGTAGAAGGTTGGTTTGATTTCCACGACTTGGAACTCTACCGACTCCAGCTGTACGTCGAATTGATCCTCAAATTGATGACTCCTACGATTGGTCGTGCAATGAGTCGTAGGCTCGGATTACCCGAGGTGAAGGCCTTATCGTAGAACGGCCGATGCGGAGTCGTTTCAATGTGCTTAAAGCGATGATGTCGATCGCGGAGCCGTTATCAATCAAGACGTTCGGGAGGAAGAACATCTCTATTTTTATGAGGATGAGGAGGGCTTCAGTGCCGATTCTCACATATTGGCAAGTCATCGTCTCGAAGGCTAAACCGCTTCCCGTGCTACCGTTTGACTCGCCCTTCTCGGGAACGTTCGATCCATCCATTCGTATGCCTTGGCCGGGGCAAAGATCGTAGGGAGACAGCTTGCCCTCGGGCGTTCTTGTCGGAATTCCCGGTCACGAGACCTTGACTCTTGTTTCACGCTCCCACATAGCGGACAAAGATGCCGACGGTTTCGAAATTGCAGGGGTCCGCTCTCGCTTGGAGTTTCATCAAAGGCTATTGAGTTTACCCCCGTCGTTCCGTGGGAATGGATTTCCGATGGTATTGGGACCACGAGGGCGTTCCAATTTTCCCTCCTCAATGAGCCCCCCGGACCACCCGCCGAGCACGAAGCAATTGTCGTGGTGTGGCCGGGTAGTTGTGGAAGGCGCAGGCTTGCTCATATCCATGTTGGGTTTGAGGGTCTTCTGTTGGAAATTCTCGAGTGGTTTGAGAAGATTTCGCTTCACCAAAGCTTCAAATACTTGACTCCAAGGGCATTTCCAAAGTTATCTAAATGCCGGAACCGCGGGAAGCGAGGGGGTTGCTATTCTTCGGGGCCGCTTGATCGCGGTTTACCCGAGCTCCGTTCTCAATGTAGTGCACTGTTCCGCCGCTTCCTTTCCTTTGGTCGGGCAGGAGTTGAAGTTGCCAGGTTTGTTCGATAGCGGTAAGATGAGGCAGTGGGTTGCCGTTGCCTTTCAAGACTCGTAGTCTTTTCAAACTTTGTCCCTAAGGACCATGGCACGGAGATCCGGATAGAAATGGTGGCCGATCAAGGTTCTCAAAGATGGCTTTGAGGCAGAATGGAAGATGTCCATCTCGCTCTTCTTTGGAAAGTGGATCCATTATCTCGCTTAGCTTCCAGCCCATCTTTTGTAGAACTCGCCCACCGGTTCGTCATCCTTTTGTTCGGTGGCTTGCAGTGTCATGACGGTTTGTTTCCCATTCAAGATTGGCGCGGTACTTCTCCAGAAGATTTCACCGATCTCGATCCCACGTGGAGCGGTTTTCTCGCTTTCACATTGAGGAACCACCTTAGTGCCGTGGATTTGAGGGAATGCCGAAAATGATCTCGCCATCCGTTGAGGGGTTGCCCTTCGCTCTCATACCCGTGACGTAGGTGTCGATGTGGGTTTTTGGGCATTCTGTCTCGTCAAACTTTTCCATTTCCGGCATCCCGAACTTTGGAGGGAGAGGGACCACTTTGTTCGGATCAAGAGGCAGGAGGGAGTCCTTCCGAGAACTAGCTAGCTTGCCTTGCATGTCTTTCATTTGTTCAATCAGCCAAGCCATGTGGGATCACCGTCTGAGGCGGGTTACCGTTTTCGTGGACGGAAACCGAAGATGGAGGTGGATCGGGCCGATGGGATCGCCATTCGGGAGTCTTGGGAGGTAGTTGAGTGTATACCAACCCATACCCCGGGGTGTTGAAGTTGAGGGCGTGATTGCCAGTCCGCTAAGGGTCAGGTTTGGGAACCGGGGAAACGATTCGTTAGCCCCAATCGCGTACTAGCAGTGGCAAACTTGAGATGCCTGGATATCCGCCGGATGCCCGTCCCCGGTAAGAATGGGGACTTTTGATTGTGGTTGCGAGGCTCATATAGAGGCAAAGGATTGAATCCTGGGGGATACCGAGATGCATTGGGATCTCGCGGAGCAGCACGTATGTGTGCCGGCTGTACCGAGCTTGATGTGCGTAGCCGGGAAACCGACCGTGGCCGAGGCGGGCATGCCTGAGCCGCTGACCGACGCCCGAGGGGAGCTTTGAGCGAGAGCCGCTTGCGTTGCCGGGATCTCGTAGCTTGGCGGAGGCGGGACCCGCCGATAGCTTTGAGAAACCTGGGAGCCGGTATATCTTCGTCCTCTATGAGAACAAAGGTTCCATCAGTTTGGGAACCGCAATCGTTCCTCGAAGACGCAAGGTGTCGACGATCCAGGCTTGCTGTTCCTCTTGGCGCTTCTTGATGGTTTCGAAGGCTCGCAGCACCTCCTCCATTGTCTGGAGGTTCCTTAGTGGCGGGGTTCCGTTTCCCTCACTGTTATCTCGTTGATCCCGTCACGGGGAGTATCGGACGGCGCGGACCGTTGAACCGGAAGGGCTATCGGACCCCGTGACCTCGATACCGAAAAGGCGGCTTCCTGTGTATTCTCAACCACTCTCGGTTCGCTGGAGGGGGTGACGGGCAAGGTTTAGACACAGGAATGGCCTAACGGGATAAAAGGGGGAAAGCTCACGTGGCATGCGGTTTCCGTTTCTTTTATTTTTGATTTTTTTTTGTTGTTTTAATTTACTTAAAACATGTTTTCTCGTAATCCTAGGTAGGTTGGAAAAGATTGCTCTTCTTTTCGCAACTATGCTAGATCCTCGGGTCCGGAGACCATCTCGTGCGGCTATAAGCCCCTCGTTTTGCACCCGTATTTCGACATCCCAGTGGATGGACAGCCCCTGTGCGAGGGTCCTATAGTGCAAGCGGTTTCCACCGGCCTGAAAGAAAAATCGAACCTAAGGACCGAGCCTGCCATGTTCGTTTTGATGCGTTAGCCATGTGAATAGTGAACCGAGCCGGCCACCGAGTCAAGATCAGTCAAGAGTTCTAAGATGACCTTCTCTTTGCCTTGCTTGCGCAAGGGATCTCGTGACGTTAGGCGTTGGCCGGGTCATATCGTCATGGCCGACGTATCAAAGGCGTGATGACATGGTGTCATGCGAGCATGGATGTATATCCTGGACGGAACATCGTCTCGGTGTAGCTTCGGAAATCAAGATCGTGTCAAGATTTTAGCATGACCTTTCATCGCTTTGCTTGCGCAAGGGATCTCGAGTTCCGAGCCTTGACTCGTAAAATGGCCGCATGGTATATGTATCCAGCCGTATGACACGGACCGGGTAAAACCAACCGAGTCCGGGACAGAGTGTGACTCAAGACTCAAACGTGTGGTTGACGCCGCTAGGACGGGATGTTTGGAATGATCCCGCGCGCGTCCAAGAGGCCTAGGAAGACCTAACGGATCGCAACCGAGACCACTCCGGGCCGAGGGTTGTAGTGTGCAGTGTATCCGAGGCAAGAAGCGCTGTAGCTGTGCGGTGTAACCGAGGCAAAGAAGCAGGAGTAGAGTGCGGTGTAACCGAGGCAAAGAAGGCGTGAGGCGCTGGGTCTCTAAAATTCTTTTCTCGAGTAAAACAGAGTTTTTGAAGAATTTTAAATGTATGCACAGATGTATATTGATGCATTTTTTTTGTATTTTTATTTTTTTGTAAAATAAAAACGAAGCACGTGCACACACACACAATGCTTAAAGGAAGGGGTAAAATGAAAGTTTGACCCTCATCATCGCTTTAAAATCTTTTGTTTTGTTTAAAAGTTTTTAAAACAAAATTTCCCCAATGGAGTCGCCAACCGAAATTACCCGGATCCGAGCAGCAGCTTCGCGCCCCGCATCCGGCATCTTTCGCGCTGGAGCGACGTGTCTCGCCGTTTTTGTTTTTGTAGAGTCGCCACGCCGTTTTTATTAAGCCCAAAACATTGAAAAGGGCATCGCTTAAAGATAATTTTAAACCTGTTTTTTGTGTGATGAGATTTTGAGTTCGGAGGTCGATGACTCCCGGAAGAGAATATTAGAATATTAGAGCTCACCCGAGTAGCCTCGTAAAACGAGTCTTTCTGATACCCCTAATATCCTTTAAATGTCAGGTGTGTGTGTGTGTGCTTTTAAAAATGCATGTCAGATCGGATGTCTACATTGTATGCTATGTATGGAAATGTATTGAAATAGTATAGGAAGGAAGCCTTACCAATGTTGGTTCGTGGTCTCTGCCTTCTCCGCCTGGGAATAGTGTTTCGAGGTCGGAGTAGCGTTCCGGCACGGATCGGGATTGCTTCGGGAGATGCCGCTGTCCGCGACGCAGTTTCGCGTGAGCTGAGGTTGTAGGCCGCGTCGCGCAGGTTCGGCGTGCGTGGGGATCGTCGGGATCACTCGGGCGCAGGTTCGGCGTGCGTCGTGGTGGCGGTGGAGTCACTCGGGCAGTAGTTTCGGCGTGGTTTGGGATCGCTTCGGCTTGACTCGAAAGAGCCGGACACCGTGGAAAGACTGTGCAAGGCCTCTGAGTACCACGAGGGGCCTCAGTACCTCGAGAGTGCCTCGGGGCAGCGGAGCGTCTCGAGCGCTGGAGGCTTCTGAGCACCACAAGGGAGCTCAAGGCCTCTAAGGATCCGAAAGGGGCCGGGAGTGCCTCGAGAGGACTTAGAGGGGAGCCGAAGGCTAAGGGAGGAAGAGAGAAGAGGGAGGTGTGTGAAAATGAGGAGGGGGAGCCCTCTATTTATAGTAAAAATTTCGGAGCAAAGAGGTCCGTACGGACCTTCTTGGTTATCCAATTTTGGATTTCCTCGATTTGAGGGAATCTCGCAATGATGGTGAATATTCCTCGAATGATGATGTCCCCTACGCAAGAAGGTCCGTACGGACCACTCAAAGATGCAAAGAGGTCCGTACGGACCAACCATGCATTCGGGTAATCATTTCTTCCGGGATTTGAGGGAATATTGTGGACTTTAAGGGGATTTAGTAATCATTGAATCAAAGAGGTCCGTACGGACCTTAATTGCTTTTCTGATTTCCTGAAAATTCCCAAAAGGTCCGTTTGTCCCTTTTTATCCTGTGAAGGCTCCTCCCTTTGGTTTGGCTGGGGGTTTCGAGAGGGTTTTGAGAGGGTTTTGAGAGGGTTTTGAGTGCCAGAGGTCTTCGAGACTGCGTTGATGAGTCTGCGGTGTTTCCCGTGTGTTTGAAAGGGGGTGATCCAGATTGGGGTACTTACACCCATGCATCCCGACATCAAAGCGTACTCAACACACGTTATCACATGTAAAAGTACAGCTTTCCTCGAAAAACGTACTTTTCGGGGTCTTTCGGGATTCGATTTCCCGTTTTCGAGCGTCTTGACCTTCCGGAGGTCATAACCCCCTCATACGAACGAACTCCATTTTGGGCCCACCACATATCAAATCGAACGCGAGAACAAGATCTACGCAGGTAACTTGTTCAATCATGAAAAATAGCCACTCTCAGAACCTGGGTCCTGATGGACTTTTTGCAAAAGCTAAATTAATACGTGTCCAAAACGTGTCAAACTCGGGCGCCAAATGACCAAAATGTCCTCAACTTCGGGTATAGTCCTACCGACTCTTTCAAGAAGGCGTAAAACCACCTGTGCTAAGCTAAATCTTTCTTCCTCTCCAAGAAAA